>JANUSC010000555.1:0-83489 GCA_025200525.1 Camellia lanceoleosa
AACTTAGGTGCACCGATGCAAATGCAATGCAAAAACATAAATATAGATAAACAACATATCATGAGTTCAGCCAAGTTTTCTAAATCCTTTGTTAGAAGCGCTAAATCAGAGATTTACTTTCTTCGCACCTTTCTGAGAGGCACTTAATTGTCTCCTGCGCTTTGACTGCCACAGCTTTCCTAATCTAATCTTCACAAAGTGCAATGGAGACTGATAAACACCAAAGAAGTTCAATCCGCAACTCATTTTGGAAAATCAATTTTGAACCTCAAATAATGCCAAACTGGATCAAGCATAGATTACAGAAGCCGCCACCTTCAAATATTTTATTTGGGAAATTTAGGAAAACTCCCCGACTGCGTGCTAAAGGCACACGTGGTCCGGCTATTACCAAAGTTGCCTTGGCTCGCAGAACTTGGGTACAAGAGGGAAGGTCCTCGAATGAGCATTCTCACCGGACTCAAAGCACTGGCCTCATCGCCATGATATATGTTGCTCTTTTATAAACCTCATGTATTCTTTTTTTCTCGATTATTAGCTAACTTTACTATGTGTGACGCAATTACATACAAGAATAGACTAAATCCCTAGACTCTGGAACAAAACAACCTCAAGTGTTTTGAGCTTTTCAAAATGGTTTGAAATTGCCACTGCAAGTGGACTAAAGCTACTGATTTCGACACCTCAAGTGGCTGCCTTTAAAACATGATTTGCCACTTCGCAAAGTGAGAGCTTAAAATCTCATAATCATTGAATTGTTCCAATTCAATCAACAAAGCTTTCATCCACAAACATTCAAGGCAATTACAGATGGTTAAATAGCCTTTCATGGCAAGCATGCTATCACATGGCAACACTCACACTCTATGCAAGCATGCTAAAGTGTAAAACTTACAAAGGTACTCCAAGGCCAAAATAATCAAAAAGCTAGTTAGAAAAAAAATGTATGATCCTAGCTATACATAAATGCCTAATGCAACATAAGTGCAATATGTAACTAATAGGCTCGGCTTACTTCCCTGAAGATGGCATATGAATACAACAATCGAGTAACATGTATTCAAATAAGTATTGAAATTCGCAATGTCATGGAAGAAAGTAATCGAGCCTCTTCGGTGTATGCAAGACTTAAATGAATGATGCAAACATGCAAAGCATATAGGTATGCTAATCAAAACGCGTGTCTAGAACTAACCATCAAAAGAGGTTAAGTAAAAGGGAGAAAGAAGTGGGGTTGGAAGACATGCACACACACACGCACGCTTTATTATAACATTGTGCTCCTCTCAAAGGAGAGTCCTAATAAATAAGCTTAACTAGCTACGCTTAATTGCTTAATTATTACAAACCAACTAATTAACTATTCTAGTTAATTAATTACAACACAATTGAAATGAAATTAACTAGGTTATGCTAAGCTAATTAATTCCAACAAATGAAATTGAATAACTAGTTACTGTTGTAAACTAATTATGATATTACAAAATGAATTAAATAACTAGGCTACGCTAAGCTTATTTAAAAATGTACAATTTTAAATAAAGCGAGTAAACGGCCCTCACAGTAAGGGGGGGATATGCATGCTTGGTTGTTCCTCCCCGAAAATCCATCGCCATGATCTCTCAAGGTTGCCCTCTTGCTTGCACTCACCTTGATCTCTCTCGAATCAACATCGAATTCAACTTCTAGATTGCCTCTCGCTTCCAACACATTACGAACACATTGGACAACCTTGTAATCGTGGCCATTGCGGTCACCGGCCACTATAAGTGGCCGGTCAAATTACCTCACCGCCGGTCGGTTAGTGCAAGTGGCCGGTCGGCCAACACCCATTTTTCCAGGCTAAGGTCGCCTGCTTTGCCGCAACAGAGAACAATAGAGGCAAAGCAATATATTTGCAAGGAAATGTGTACTACCACCCTCCTTATCATTTCTCAAGCTCAAAGGAATGTGGCACTTGGATCTCAAGCCACTAACCAAGCATTTTCAACGATGATGCCCAAAGAGCCAAGTTTCTGTAATTTAGCTTGATGAATGCATTAAACGAGACTCAAGAGCCTTTCACCCTATCATGCACAATCGATGAAAGATTTCGGGCGTATCAAAGAAATATGTGTCACGCTTTCATCACTTTGAGTATGAAACGCCCCACATTTCTTTTTTGTATTTCGGATTACACGTCCTGATCCAAACACATGCAATGCAACACAACATGCTTATCTTAGTCAAGTGTTTCATTACTGGATTCATTTTGTTTACACATTTTAGCATTACCAAACCATTCTTTAACCGATTAAGTCCAATGTTAAAGTCCTCTAATGAGAGAGGGATCAACCAATGATGATTTAAGACATGAGAGAGATCATGCCTTTGGCTAGAGGAAATTCAAAAAGAGTTAAAGTTTATTGGGCACAAGCTCTATCTCAAGCTTAAACACAATCATAAGGTAACCAACCCTCAAAACAAATGGAAAAATGAAGAAATGAGGGAGGTCACAGACCTTTTAAAGGTCGAAATGGCATACAAAAGAATAATACTATAACATGCAAGCAACACATGCACAACATGTTCAAAAGTCAAGATATTAAAGCTAGTGAAGAGCATTACACAAGAGGCATGCAATACTGCTTAAATGACCAAACTAACTCGACAAAGCTTAAACATGCCAAATCAAGAGCTAAAACATGTCAAATTTAGACGCTGAAGGCAAGAAAACATGCTTCCATGTTGGCTCACAAACAAGGCACAAAGCACACTCTCAAAAGCAATGAATGAGTGGAATATGTAAGAGTGTGACAGAGGTATGTGCACTAAAAATCATTTGTAAAATGATGCTATAGCATGCAATCATCTTAATAAAGCATGTTAGAGGCCTTGAAACATAAAGCTGGTGAAGGCATTTGCACTATCGCTATACAAAGCATGGCTCATATGACCAAGACAACTCAAAACAGAGCTAAAGCATGCTAAATCAGTAGCAAAAACATGCTGGAATCAAACTAACACAAGCCAGAATGATAGGTTAAATCATCAAGTATGCTAGGCTAGTAAGTATGATTGCACTACAAGTACAAAAAGCAAGCAAGAAGTGTTCCAACCAACCAAAAACAGAGTTGAAGCATGTCAAAACCAAGCCAAAAATATGCATGAACTAAGCTACAAAAAGGTACAAAAGCATGCTCAAATATTAGGCCATCTACACATGCAAACAAGATGCAAGGAGGAGGCCACCACACGCCTCAAAATAATACACAAACCCATCATTCTAGACATGCAATGATATAAGAGAAATCAACACATTTCCATTCATCGTAGTAGTCCTTACAACAAGATACATGTTAACAACAAAGGCAATGCCAGAAGGGCTTACAGCTTTCCAAGTCAACACTTGGTTACAAAAAGAAGAGTACTAACTCTATACAAGGAAAGCCCAAGGCTTGGTATACATGTAATACAAACAAAAGAACCAAAAAGAGTCTTCAACTCTCATCTCCGTCCAAGCTATGTCCTTGGAGGTAGCATGCTACCTGCACCTGAAAATGATGTCCCATATAGGGTGAGCTAACGCCCAGTAGAGATATGCTAAACACAGTATGAGCAATAACTAAGACTTTAGCAATTGATAAGTGTTTAACTCACATAAACCAATTCATACACCACTTTCATTACATGACCACTGCATTCGTTTGTCATTTCATTTTCCATTTCTTCTCCAATTCACAGTTCAACTACGGCTCAAAACCTAGCCAACAACTTAGATGAGACAGTAACTCATGTTAAATATTTCCCATTTCCCATTAAATATGCGTATGAGCTATACCAACAAATCAATGTATAAGCATATGGGTTATATCAACAATTCAACAGATACATATGAGTCAGATCAACAATTCAATAGATAAGCATATGAGCTATATCAACAATTCAACAGATACATATGAGTCAGATCAACACTTCAATAGATAAGCATATGAGTCAGATCAACACTTCAATAGATAAGCATATGAGTTGTATCAATTTCCGCTTAGAGGTCCAAATTTTCTTCCAATAAACCGCTCGTTTAGAGGTCCAACCTCGCCTTCCAATAAACCGTTGGTTTAGAGGTCCAGCTTTCTTCCATTAAACCGCCACACAAAACAATATATATATACATATTGGTAGTATACATAATCAATCAATACATAAAGTTAATGTATTCATTCAACATTCATACTCTATGAAACGCCCATTCGATCAGCTTTTAGTTTGTCTAATCCTCATGCATTGTCTACAACAATCAAAACTACCATCCACCAAGAGCCCAAGCAATTATTTCTAAACAGATAATAATGCTCCAACAGTCAAATTATCAACATTTCAAAAGTGAGCTTATAAATAAATTCAACTCCATTAGTCCATCCAATAACGAGCCAATTTCATTATATTCACTTCAATTTCACAAATCCATAACTTTCCCAAATTTAATTATGCCAATTAATAAATACACAAATTAGGGCTTTCCCCAACTCTCAATATTAACCATAGGTTCAAATATCAACAACCAACACCCAATTCATCATTTTGAGGCCCAAAGTACGGTTTAAGAATCAAAATAACAAACCCTCTTTATACCATTTTGAAACCCCAAGTCTCAAAATCAACCAACTTCAACACTTTATCAAAACTACCAATAATCTATGTCAAGGACCATAATAGTGAATAGGAATCCCTACCTCAAATTTGGAGCTCAAGGAAAGTAGATGATGAAACTCAACGTGCTCTAAAACTCAAAATTTTTGGATCACAGTAAAGCCCTCGACGATCAACCCAACTTTTGTAAAGACCAAAGGTGAGGAAAACACCGTAGCTAGATCAATACTTAGAGAGAAGTTATGGTTTTAGAGAGAGAAGCTCTCAAATGGCTTTTTGGAAAAAGTAAGAGAGAAAACGGTGTGAAAAAGTGAGCCAAAAGTCAATCTCGAACGTTATACGCTGCTTCCGCCGAGCGTGAAAACCTCGCCGAGCGCCACTCACACACGCCGAGCGCGGATGCACACTCCCAAAACTTTTGCAGACAAGTCCCCGCTCAAGCGTCCAACACCCCCGCTCGAGCGGCACTTACAAACTCCCGCTCGAGCGGCCAATCCCCGCCGAAAGGCCCAACACAAGATAGGAAAATACTAGGTGGTTGTTTTCCCCGCTCGGGCGACCAAACCCCCGCCTCGAGCGGAGAGGCCAAAATTTGGATAATTGTTTTTGGTCTCTAAGCTCAATCAACATGTTCCAAACCTTCCCAACACAACCCAAGGCTCAAATGCAAAGAGTAAAGGATGCAAACGAGGTAAAAACAACAACCAACTCCACGGAACTGAGTTTGGATACGACAAATAAAGAGAAGGGGAAATCGGGATCGCTATAACCTCCCCCCTTTAAAGAATTTCGTCCCCGAAATTATGGAAACGCCAAGACACAAGACCAATGGATCACAGAGCACTCAACACCCGTGCCCCAAGGAAAGAAATTACTCTCACAACAAACCTTCAATTTATTCTTACCAAGGAAGAGACTAACCAAGGGAATACGTTCCAAACGACAACCCTATAGGCACGAAGGCCTCAACAAAACCAAACCTTCCCCGAAACAATTCACCAACAACCGACTAGCACCCTAAGCTAAGTCACTACTCAACATGCATAATTCCCAACAACACGCACTCAAAGTAAATCGCTTGCATAGATAAAAGAAAATCATTTTCTAGTTCATGAGACATTTCTCAAAGGTGTTTAAATTTTCAATGTTAGTATTCAAATAAATCTTGCACTTTCCATGAAGTTTAAAAGTTTTGTAAACATTTTTTTCATAAGCACGTGTTACTCAAAACACTTGACCACCTACTATTTTGTTTGCCAAAGACTTCCCATTGAAATTTCTCAACAATATTACAATTCAATGTTCAACAACCCCGACCCATCATCGTCACTTTATCTCTATTCAAGAAACAATTTACAACATCTCGTAACATGTATTTCTTCAAATCTAAGAATTCCCAAAATATATGGTTCACAAGTTCATATCATAGTCAATGTTCATGATATATTCTCCATTCTATAATACATTCAACATATGCAATGTTACATTAAACTTTCATTTCACTGCAAGTTTCAAAGTACTTCCGTGAACCAAAATAAATAAATGCAATGTTTTTCAACTTCGCATAAATTCAATGCTCTTAAAGTTCAACAATATACGACACATGCTCAAGCATCCACAAATAGATCCGGATATTTCTCTTGATCTGAAATTTACTCACCCAAGTGGCCTTCCCAACCCCGTTATGTTCCCGTAACACCTCAACACCTCTATTAACGGAAGGGTCCCGCTTTCCCAAGACCCGATAACAATGATAATAGTAAGCCACACGCAACCACTATAGTGTTCTGAGACCACCACTGCGTCTCGACTACCGACAATACTCACATCAGTATTTAGTACTCACCACCCCAACACAGGAAACATGAGAAACGTTTGTACACGAAGTTTTTGGTCGACTTCCACAAAATAGGAACGCAAGACTAAGCAAGGGTAAGGAACCACATTACAAAGACATTAATACCCCCAAAAAAATTTTAAGGTCTTGCCTCATAATAATAACTGCCACTTACAATCGCCACAAATTAACTCGTGAGATTTTCCTCAAATTATTTTCAAAGTAAGGATCGCAAACCCACATTTCGATTCAAAATCATTTTAGTTCACAAAGAGTACTAATTTCTCAAGTGAATCGCAACATAATCACTCACAAAACCCGCCATACTCACAAAGAATGACGCAATTCCCAAAAAGTACTACCACAATAGGGACTCATAAACGCTGAAGTTCCCAACAACGCAAAGAACATAAAGGATAACTCTATACACCCCACGCCTACACCACATAGACAAGATCAATAAGTCTAAACGACTCTAATAGTATGCCACACTTACTCCACACACTTTTACCCCTTACTCAGATACTACTATCCAAACTAGACGCCGGACACTTATGCCAAAGTGACCTAGCTTTACCAAACCTTAAACCAAATTTCAAACTTCAAGCCACACTTCGATCGGAACTATGTTATAGCCTTACCAAGGTATCCGCCAAGGATCCTCTAAGATTAATCCTTCTACACATCATCTACTAATAACATACTAACCACACATTAATACGATCGTATTATGCAAAAATTCTTCACTTAGAGATTTCACCCACCACCTCGATCAACTCAAGTAACATAATTTGCTTACCCCTTCCTCGTCGAAAGTTAATCGACAAGGTTTGCTATGACACAACATTTAACATTACCCATCAACCGCTCGCATCAACACAATCAATCACAAAGATCTTCATCCGACAATGGCCTATAGGGTCCACACTTTATTCCTTATTCTATTTGTCACTCATTCCGAGAGTACAACCAAGACACTAGGTCTACGTGCCCAACCATCCGCCATTACTACAACCGAACAACTGCCTTGCACCAAACCCCGACACCAAAGCATGACGCCGACAAGGCTTTCAAAGACTTACCATCCTAACTATCCAGCAGAGTAAAGGTCCTCACCCTCCTCACTATTAACCCACATCTCTATCCGCAAACACCATACCATCAGGACTCCATCCACGGGTCACACCCTAACTACGGGCTATACACCCAATCAACCCTTACGATAGCATCTCCCAACCTAACTAGTGTTTAAAGTACAAACCTATCACATTCGACCATAATAAAGGAGCCCAAAAATTTAGGAAACATCCACATACTACTACCCGAGATATAGCACCAAATGCCATTTACACATCACTCCCCAATGCCAACAACCATACCCTCATATAGGGACTAACACTCACTCAATCGAAACAACCGACCAATACATATGCCAATTCGCAACGCTACCTACCACGAAGGTACAAGTCTAATCCTAACAAGATTATGCGCTATGCCCTCGTGAAGATACCATGTTAAATACATACTACACCTAGTATTAATCGCAGACACTTCCCATTCCTCGAGGAGTTCCCACGACATTAGATCAACATCACTTTTACGCATATATGATCGATTAGATGACACTAATGAAATTTGAACACCCGGCAAGTATATCGTTCTCGCATTCTAGTAATCCCGATCGACATACGATCCTCAAGAATCCTTTCAAATTTGAAAACATGGCTCATCACTCTCACTTTTCCCCAAACTATATCACACGATATGAATGCATTATTACCAAGAATTCTATGGTCTCATAACAACCTATTACGTGAATAAAACTTTTAGAGTCACTACATGCTCTAATCGCCCATTTCAGAAAATAGATAAGCACCGCACACATAGCTATATAAACATATATATATATAGAAAAAACAACCTTGATGTTCCAACATTTCCAAAATACATTGGTTACACAGAATCCAATGATTACAAAACGATAATTCACCGATTACAAAACGGATTAGTCAAAACAAAACCACCCTATCGGTATTACCACCACTACCGTCCCTCGCTGGACCACGAAAGTTGGTCATCTCCAACCCAAGATAACCTACGAAGCCATTTAACCTCGACAAGAACTACTGACAGTTCTCACCACCACACTGGAACAATCATGACTTCCCCAATCAGGGCTTGGGAACTCGAGTCTCCCGAGGCCCTCGAAATCTGGCCTGTTTGTTTCCCAAAACGGTACTGCCCCTGTCCAGTCAAATAAGGCTAGACCCGACTAGGTTGTAAAACCCCCAAAGAAGCCCCCCGGCCGTAAATACCGAAATGACTGGCCGACACACACCCAACAAGTAAGCGGCTCCCTAGCATGAGGCTGGTTCAAAGCCTGAGCTAATAGAGGCCCCAACAGCTGCTTCCCCACTGGGCATTCGACGTCCAAAACTCGGCCGCTAAAAGATTTAGGTGGTGCAACCATCGACGGACCGCCAACCCCGCCTCTTCCTCTGTAGGCAAATCAATACTTAGGCCCAACCGACCACATTTGAAACAACTAACAAACTCCCTATTTTGAGGCTGGTTTGATGCCCGAACCTCTCGACCTCCCAACAAAAAGTCCGAAATCCTCGACGAAGAAAAGGACTTAACTCGGGATCGAGCATATTTTCGCCCACCTCTTACTGTGCCTAGAGTACCTATAAACTGCAAGAGTCTCCACAAAGGCTTCCTCTCTAACCCGGCCAACACCCATCACCATAGGCTCTTCTCTATTTTGTTCCATAGCTAGTACCGCTGCTTCAACATAAGTCGCAGCCCTAACCAGCACACTGTAACTCCTATGCCAAGACCCCACGATCCTCTCCCGGATGCTATCACACATCCTACTCTCAAACTCTGAACAACATAATTCCTCCATCTTCACCAATTCCGGGGCAAACCTTGACAGATTTGTGAACCATGCTTCAAACTGCACCAAAGGTGTAGTACCTTGGCGTAACTCCACAAACTGTTTCCGCAACCCTTCCCGAGTGGAAGGAGGGAAATCAAAACTCCCTCGTCTAAACATCCTAGTAAGAGCAACAAAGGTATTAGCACAACAACAAAGGTGCCGAAACTATTTCACTAGCGTCCTAACACGATGGACAGCAGTAATTCATTCCACGTAAGCACATAAACACATAACACTTACGATTTCATTTCGTATGATGATAGTCCTACATGCTATTAGAGTTCCTTAGAAACAAAGATTGATCAAGTGCTCTTCCAACAAGACTCCCAGAAACCCAAGGATCCAATCAACATCCTAGAAATTAAATTCCATACCCAAGTAGTCACATAAACATGTTATCACATAATCACATAACACTTCATCCAAGTCTCTAACCAAGCGAGACAAACCCATTGTGATACTAATCACTTCCCACGTACCCAAAGTATTCGAACCCGGTAGGTTCTGATACCAAGTTGTCATGCCCTCAAAAAAATACACAAAACCCATCATTCTAGACATGCAATGATATAAGAGAAATCAACACATTTCCATTCATCAGAGTAGTCCTTACAACAGTATTACATGTTAACAACAAAGGCAAATGCCGTAAGGGCTTACAGCTTTCCAAGTCAACACTTGGTTACAAAAAGAAGAGTACTAACTCTATACAAGGAAAGCCCAAGGCTTGGTATACATGTAATACAAACAAAAGAACCTAAAAGAGTCTTCAACTCTCATCTCCATCCAAGCTATGTCCTTGGAGGTGGCATGTTACCTGCACCTGAAAATGATGTCCCATATAGGGTGAGCCAACGCCCAGTGGAGATATGCTAACCACAGTATGAGCAATAACTAAGACTTTAGCAATTGATAAGTGTTTAACTCACATAAACCAATTCATACACCACTTTCATTACATGACCACTGCATTCGTGTGTCATTTCATTTTCTATTTCTTATCCAATTCACAATTCAACTACGGCTAAGAACCTAGCCAACAACTTAGATGAGACAGTAACTCATGTTAAACATTTTCCATTTCGCATTAAATATGGGTATGAGCTATACCAATAAATCAACAGACAAGCATATGTGCTATATCAACAATTCAATAGATAAGTATATGAGCTATATCAACAATTTAACAGATAAGCATATGAGCTGTATCAACAATTCCATAGATAAGCATATGAGCTATATCAACAATTCAATAGATAAGCATATGAGCTATATCAACAATTCAACAGATAAGCATATGAGCTATATCAACAATTCAACAGATAAGCATATGAGTTGTATCAACAATTCAATAGATAAGCATATGAGCTGTATCAACACTTCAATAGATAAGCATATGAACTGCATCAATTTCCGGTTTAGAGGTCCAAATTTCTTCCAATAAGTTTGGGTTTAGAGGTCCAAATTTCTTTCTTCCAATAAACCGTTGGTTTAGAGGTCCAGCCCCTTTCTTCCAATAAACCGCCCACACAAAACAACATATATATATACATTGGTAGTATACATAATCAATCGATACATAAAGTTAATATATTAATCCAACATTCATACTCTATGACATGTCCATTCGATTAGTTTTAGTTTGCCTAATCCTCATGCATTGTCTACAACAATCAAAACTACCCTCCACCGGTAGCCCAAGCAATTATTTCTAAACAGATAATAATGCTCCAACAAGTCAAATTATCAACATTTCAAAAGTGACCGATAAATAAATTCAACTCCATTTGTCCATCCAATAACGAGCCAATTTCATTATATTCACTTCAATTTCACAAATCCATAACTTTCCCAAATTTAATTATGCCAATTAATAAATACACAAATTAGGGCTTTCTCCCCACTCTCAATATTAACCATAGGTTCAAATATCAACAACCAACACCCAATTCATCATTTTGTGGCCCAAAGTATGTGTTTAAGAATCAAAATAACAAACCCTCTTTTATACCATTTTGAAACCCTAAGTCTCAAAATCAACCAACTTCAACACTTTATCAAAACTACCAATAATCTATGTCAAAGACCATAATAGTGAGTAGGAATCCCTACCTCAAAGTTGGAGCTCAAGGAAAGTAGATGACGAAACTCAATGTGCTCCAAAACTCAAAATTTTTGGATCAAAGTAAAGCCCTCGACGCTCAACCCAACTTTTGTAAAGACCAAAGGTGAGGAAAACACCCTAGCTAGATCAATACTTAGAGAGAAGTTATGGTTTTAGAGAGAGAAGCTCTCAAATGGCTTTTTGGAAAAGTAAGAGAGAGAAACAAGTGTGAAAAAGTGAGCCAAAAAGATGAATCTCGGAACGTTATACCAGTCGCCCTCTGCTCGAGCGCCACTCACACACTCCCGCTCGAGCGGCCAATTCCCCGCTTGAGCAGCGGATGCACACTCCCAGAACTTTTGCAGACAGGTCCCCGCTCGAGTGGCACTCACAAACTCCCGCTCGAGTGGCCAACACTGCACAGGAAAACAGTGGGTGGTTGTTTTCCCCACTCGAGCGTCCAAACCCCCGCTCGAGCGAAGAGGCCAAAATCTGGATAACTGTTTTTGGTCTCCAAGCTCAATCAACCTGTTCCAAACCTTCCCAATATAACCCAAGGCTCAAATGCAAAGAGTAAAGGATGCAAACGAGGTAAAAACAACAACCAACTCCACAGAACCGAGTCCGGATACGACAAATAAAGAGAAGGAGAAACCGGGATCGCTATAGCCACCCCCTTTCTATTTTGGACCTCAAAACAAACTTTTTGCCACTGAAATTCCCCTGGAATTTTGTGGTTAAAAGGCCAAGAAAAGGGTATTTCAAAAGCTTTGAAAGATGGCTCAAAAAGGCTTTACAAGCCAAAGAGCAAAGAAAGGAAACCACCCCCTAACCAAACAAGGCTTAAACCACCATTTTAAAACCTTAAAAACAAAGTATTTTAGAGGTCAAAACCAACTTCAAAGTAGCATACAAAGGTGGCAAAACAATGAATTAAAACAAGGCTTACAAGAGTTAAGTCCTTACTCTTGAAGCACAGCAACAAAACAGAAACAAATCTGAGCCAAAACCAAGCTTAAGACCTCAAACCAAGCTTGAAGAAATCTCAGCTCCAAGGTCAAGGTGTTTGGCTAAGGGTCTTAGTGCAAATATGTAAAGAAAACTCACTTTCAAGCACTAAATAGGAAGAGAGAGAGGATTCTAGAGAGAGAGAGAGTGAAATTTTGCTCTTAAATTTCTGAACCCTCAAAATGGGGGAGGGACCTCCCCTTATATAGGAAAACAAGCAAAGAGCTTGCCTTCATCCCTCCATATGTATTTAGTGATCAACAGCTGGCACATAAAATATCTGAAAAACGAGAAAATTGTCCATCGGCCACTTCAGGTGGCCGGCTGACCACCTTCCCTAGCCGACCGACCACTTCAAGTGGCCAACAAGGAGAAAAAGTGGCCGGCAAGGCCCTTCCCCCCTCCAGGCAAGAGGCACCAAGGTTTGGCCCAAAAACAAGGCCAAAACACATAGGGTTTAGAGGCTCAAAGACAGGGCGCTCAGTCGAGACCTTCGGGCACTCAAAATGAGCACCAATATGCACAATCATCGCGCGCACAAACGATGACATCTGAGTCTTAAGGTCGGTCAAAAATTGGGTGGCTACACTAAGCACAAGAGACTTATGGGAGAAGACAGGACTCGAATCGAGTTCCCTGTTTGGGAGTTAGAGTCGAATTTCGGTCTAGGCAAACTAATTCCTTAAGAAACTTAGAATTCGAGGTGTTGACGCCCCAAAATCACCAAATGGCGTCGGATTAGCACGAAACTTGGCACACACAACCACCTTGGCATGAGAGACTTGTGGGAGAAGACGGGACTCAAATCGGATTCGCTTTGGGAGTTAGAGCCGGATTTCGGTTTAGGCAAAAGTATTTACTTAATTATCTTTGTAATTGTATAGTAGTTAGATTTTTATGTTTTTTTATAATTAACATATTAACACATAATTCTATTGTCATTAATTATTTTTGTTTTTTGTTTTCAGATATTTCCCAAGTAGGAGTTTGCTTTTTGTGGAATGCATGTCTGTGAAAAATGTGACTAACTTTTGTTTTTGTTACCCACTTAAGAATGATGGAGAATACGTTTGTTTTTGGTTTATGTTATTTTGAATTGTGAACAATATTATGTATTTAAACATTATATATGTATTATGAAACATTATATAGTGGGGTAATTTTGCTGATGTGTAGTTATGAATGCAAGAATATTTTTATTATGGAAAAATTGTTATTTCTATACAAGAATTTTCATATTATTATGCAATTATTGGTTTCTTTTTCAATTTTTTTTTTCATTTAATACAGGTAATTTAAATATTTTTATTTTATTTTATTTTATTTTTGTGACAGCACCACACCGTTGCAAAAAACATTAGAACTAACTGTATTTTTTTGGCGACATAGGCAATGCCATCACAAAAGACATTGGCAACAGAGGTCATGCCGTCGCAACAAAAAAAATTTCACGATAGCATTTTTTTGCCAACTCAAATAAAACTTTTAGCGATGGTATAACATTGCCGTTGCAAAAGGTCTCAATTTTTTACATATTATAGGCGATAGTAAAATGCAGTCGCAAAAGGCAACATTTTCCGTCACAAAAAAAAAAAAAAAAAAAGGCGACGGCATCATGCTGTCACTAAAATGTTTTAGCAACACCCTCTATTGTGATCCCCCTTTTGCCGTCGCCAAAAGTCATTCGCCGTCGCCAAAAGTTTTTTGAGACGACATTAGGATACCGTCACAAAAAACTGAAATTTTTGTAGTGCAATCTTATTTGCATAAAAAATAACATCATCCACAAGTTCAGCAAACAATAAATTTAGAAGTATTTATCTAAAATTTATTCAAAAATAAAATAAATGGTTCAAATTCATTTCACTTATGGAAATAATATTTCATCAATTTAATCTCCACCACTAATATCCTGATAAATTTTGAGACATATTTCTGGATCCAAGCTTTTTTTGTTTTCCCTTGGTATAGCAATGTTGAGTTTGGAGCACCGTCCATCAAATCAATCTCAACCATTAAATCTAAATAACCATAAATAAATAAATGTTGATTAGTATTGATTAAAATTAAATGTAAAAAAATGAGGTAAGTTTTCATGTTTTTGTTTACTATGAGTCCTAATTTTACTGGAATGTGATCCAGTTTGTCACATAGTGTGATTTACTTATCAAATTTTTTGACACTTGATTTGTTAAGACTAATATTGATAAATCATAGATGGACTCGTCCACAACTCACGGATAAACCACCAAGATTATTATATCGTCTCGTATGCATCATTGCTCGAGAGATTATATTGATTAGGAAGATCGCATAGATATTTACTTATTCAATGGTATTCTCTTAATTTTTCATCATTTCTTTATTCGCAGGCCATACAATTTTTGAAGCACTTGTTATTTGATTGAACGCCGTGAATATGAAATTTTGGAAACACTTGAGAGGGATTCCTATCCCAAACTTTCTTGTTCGCCTATTTCAATTTATTCATAATACAAAATCTCTTATCTTTGTATTTCAATTTATTCATGCAAAAAGTAAAAAATTATTATAAAATATATTTAGGAACTAATTCTTCTTATCACGAGGGTCGTCGCTTAAATGTTACACCAAAAACTTAAAATAAATAAATAAATAAAAATAAACTTATCAACAAAATTTTAAAAATATCACTAAAGTGGTGTTTGATAAAATTGAAAATTGAAAATTAAACTCAAAACTAAAAATTAAGTATTGACGACTAGATGTTGAATTTTTAAGTCAAAAGTTGTTTAATAAAAATTTAAATGTTAAACTAAAAATAAATTGTTTGATATGTATATAATCAATTTAAAATTTATTATTTTTAAATTGTATATTTTAATTTTTATATTATGATGGTGGTGGTGGCGGCGGTGGTGGCAGCATGGTAGGGGTGGTGGGAGCGGTAACGTTAATAGTGGTGGTGATGGTGGTGGTGGTAATGATAGTGGTAGTGGTAGTGGTAGTGGTAGTGATATGATTGGCGGTGGTAATTGTAGCGATATCGATAGTAATGGTAATAAAATAATAGTAATACTTATGACAACAATGACCATGGTGCTAAAGGTAGTGATGGTGGTGGCGTGGTGGTGGTGGTGGTAGCGGTAGTGATGGTGGTCGTAGTGGTGGCAGTGGCATAATGGTGGTGATAATGATAGCGGTGGTGGTGGTAGTGGTGGTGGTGATAGTGATAGTGATGGTGGGTTTATAATAGTAAATATCGATATTTATGTTTAATATTTATAAATTCAATAAAAATTAAGTAAGTTTTGTATGTCTTAAAATTTTCTTAAGTTTTAACTTACATTTTAAGAGATACTTAAATTTTTAAGTAATATCAATTATAGTATCAAACGTGCTTAATTGATTATCACTTAATACATTCAATTTTAAGTTTTGAATGATGTGTTATCAAGCATCTCCTAATAAATAGACTTTTAAAGACAAAATAATTTGCTGCAAAAAAGATTTATTTTTTAGACAAAAAATTTAGTCTCAAAAGGAAAATAATTCTTGGGTTGTTTGGGGTATCCTAAATAAGTGCACTTTTTGTCTTTTTAGACTAAAAAGTTGAGATTGAAAATATGAATATTTGGGTTAACTTTTTAACTTTTTATGAAAAAATGTGTAATAAAAAATTGTAAAAATTGGTTTGTAGGAAAAAATTAGAATTGGGAGTTGTGCAGCCGTAATTGTTGACTTTTGGTGAATAGTGAAAACTTTGTGACTTTTTGAATAACTTTTTGACTTTTTGACTTTTTTGAGACTTCCCAAACTTGGCCTAAATGTCTAATTTTATTACTAATTTAAGACAGTAACATTTTTGACTACTAAAATATTTTGTTTTGAAAAAATGATTTTATCCCTAAAATTTTTACTCTAAAATCCTAATTTGTAGTGACAAACACGAAAATTTGAAACACAATAAAACGACTACGAATGAGTACGGATAAAGAGACATAGAATTTTGGATAAATTATACTTGTACTTATTGTAATTTGTATATAGTGTCAATTTGGTCATTGAATATTATTTGCATCAAATTAAAATTTTTACATTTTCACAATTTAGTTCAATTGATAATATCTTTTTAGAAATTATACTGAAATCAACATACACAATAAGGATAAAATATAGTTTTAGTGTCTAAAGTATGCATTATTTTTCATTTTAATCATTTAAGTTTCAATTTTGTCATTTTAATCTTCAAATTTATCAATTTGAATTAATTTGGTCATAAGTGGTCAATCTGAGTCAATTTGGCCCCATCTCAAATTGACAATTTTTAGGACTAAAATAACAAAATTTAAAACTTGAGGGATTAAAATGAAAATAAATGCAGAGTTTAGGGATCAAAACTATCTTTTATCCAAAAATAAAATATTTTTTCCGTTATCAATGTAAACGGACGTTATAGATAAGACTAAATTGACTCAAATTGACAAATTTATAAATATCAAAATGACAAAATTAAAACTTAAGGGATTAAAATGACAAAGAACGTATACTTTAATAATTAAAATTGTCTTTTATTCTACAAAATAAATTATTCACCCTCCTCAAAGTGATTGAAAGGTTGAGATCTCATTTTGAATGAATCATTTTACTCTTGATTTCTATCTAATTTTTTAATCGATATTATCAACTAAACTAAATTGACACAATATAAAAATATTAAAAAGAAAAATTAATAAAATTAGAATAACAAAAACCAAATTAAAGCAAGAGACAAATTACATCCATCACTGATAATTTGTCCAAATTTTTTTTGACACGGCATGCTTTTACCCTGGGAAAGCAGAGAGCAAATTTGTTTACAATCTCAAAAACTGTGCGAAGGTTATTCTCCTTATTGGCTTGTTCGGATAAAGTGAGCCTCACTTGTAACTTAACTAGAACTGTACAAAAGGAAAATAGTTAAATAAGTGGTCTTTCTTTTAATTCCGATTATCTTCTTTTTGTTTTGATTTGATTTAGGAAACTAACTAGAGTTGAAGAGAAGACCATTTATTTATTTAATTATGTTTCCTTTTGACAACTCCAATTAAGTTACCAAGTGGAGTAACCGTCAATAAGAAGAGTAGCATGTTTTGAGTGTGTGACCAAATTTAATCACTTAAAAAACATTATAAGAGACTTTTTTTTTTTTTCTCTCTTGTATTCCAGAATTATGTCAGTTTGTATGCATCTCGATTAATTTTAGGATTCATGCAAAGTGTTCTCTTCATATGAATTTGAAAAATCTAGAAATCCCCTAAATATTGATTTGTAATTATGTATCAATTTTAAGCAGTAAATATCAATCCCAATCAAACAATCAATACAAATCAACACAACGATTTTATGTGAAAAAATCACAATTGGAGTGCCTCCAACTGTGATAAAAAAACCATGGGTAAAAGCCACAAAACAATCAACTAAGAAGATATAAATGACTTACACAAGTATTCTCTCAATTACCTAGCGAATCCATGCCCGAATTGAATCGACCCCAATGTGCCTCTTCCAACCTCGTCTTCACCTCGGAATTGTCTTGCCCAACGTTGAATCCACAACGCCGATGTCGAATCATGACGATGAGCCACTCTAGAATCCACCAAAGTTTTAGGCTCGAATTCTCCAGAATCCACCGAAGAACAACTCTCTATTTTGTGTTGAATAAGCAAACAATCCTTTGATGTATCCTCTTAAACCATAAGTTGAATACTCAATTAAACATCAAAGAAAACTAGAAAGGAAACTCCATATATAAATCCTAGAACCCTCAAAGAAGATCTGGAAGTCGTAATCCTAGATTTGGAGCAACTTGAGCTTTTATAGAATCTGAAATTGCGAGGTCTGCTCGAACGTGGGAATGGGCGCTCGAGCGGGGACTCTATATCGCATGTTCCAAACCAGGATGTACGCTCGAGCGGGGAAATGGACGCTCGAGTTTAAAAACACACCTCACAGCATATTTGCAAATAGGTCAAACTTCTGGAACCAAGTATTCTCCACTCAAGCGGGGAAATGGATGCTCGAGCGAATAGGCAACTTTGAATGTATTTTTGCATTTTTCTTCGGAGGCGCTGCCCCTCGACCTCGCCTGGGCACTACCTTGAACCCACCAAGAGGCGTTGCCCCCTAGACCCCCGCGAGCTGACTGGGCAGCTCGATCCCCGTCAGTGAAGTGGCAAACAAGAAAGAATTAACACCACAAACTTCTCTACAAGGCACAATTCGGGTTGGATTCGCATCTAAAAAATCATAACTTCATTGAAATAAAAGTGTGAAAACAAGTATAACTGAAAGGAGTTTTGTCAACCGGGATGGCCAAGAATAAAAACCTAACAATCTCCCCCTTTGGCAATGCCGTGACAAAACACACCTAGCAAATAAAATCCTAATCACCCCAACCCATTACAGCCAACAAAACAAACTTCTTTCTCAAGGTCATGATCTGCAAAACAGCTATTAGTGCCACAATCTCCAAAACAACTATTAGTGCCACAAGAGTATATGAAAAAGCAATAGACATATGACAAGATTATCTTGAAGTATGAGATAGAAATATGAATAGATATAAATTAGAGATTTTAAGAACATGTAGCATGGAAACATGAAAACTAAGACACATGCACCTAACACATGGCATAAATACATGAAATCCTAAGATGCACCCAACAACATTTCTCTCATTTTTTGTCACAAATTGACAAAGGAAGCTCAAACAACTATAGCATGCATGAAGGAAACAATAAAGAAGCCAATGCATAGCAACATGCAAACTAGCTAATGCCAAACTCCTTACCAAACCAATTGAAGTGTTCATGCTAACAAACTCTTGCAAAGAAAAACCAAACTCCCCCTCACTAAAAACAACCACAAACACAGTACTGAAAACAATAAACAAGAAGAAAAACGACACAAATAATATGGTAAAGCAAACAAAGAATATCATATTTGTACCTTAAACCACATAAGATTATCCAAGAAATACAATTACTTAAAAACACAATGTGCACAGCCTCTAGAAGATTCCTCATAAAAGAAAGTGATGCATTATGTGAAAAGCATAGATCCCATGAAAAGAGTGTGTATGTGACTCTTGGAGTTCGACAAACACTAGATTCAAATCCGAGTAATGATCTGAAAGCTGGACCTCCGTCAAGAGAATCTAAGCACAACAAAGGAAAGTCAAACCACTAGGAATCAAGGGGTATTTGGTGAGTAAAAGCGGAGGCTTCCCCTCAATCAATGAATATATATATATATATTTTTTCTTCTTTCTTTTGCATAATTTTTTTTTCTTTAGCAAATTTTTTCTTTCTTTTGCACACTCATTAGTTGCTGACATGCTCAAGAGAATGGAAATCGAACTAGAGAAGCATGGATATAATAAGGATAGCCTAGTTGGTGACTCTGAGGTAGCCTTTTCCTCATGGCTGGACTACAAAGAATAGGAGGGAAAGCCATGGAGATGCAAAAAGATGGAAGGTGGTTAAGAGACTCAACATCACCCATGATATGCTAGTATAGGTCAATTCCTCTAGAAAAGCAAAAGATACAACGCCAGAAGTCCATAGAGAAAAATGATCACTAAGGCAGAAGACTCTGATATTTGCTAATCTAAGAGTGTGTACAAAATGAGACATACTAATCAAAGAAAACACACTCCAAAATGAGTAATGACCACAGAAAGCACACACATATTAACATGTAATGGATATTCTCATCAATTCCAATATGCACCAAGGACTACTCAAAAATTTCAAGCTTGCAAAACTATACTAAGAAAATCTTTTTGGATTTTTTTTTTTAAAAAAAAAAAAACAAAGCAAGACAGAAAACGAACATACACTCATTCAATGACTCAAAAAGAAAGCACACAGAAACCCAAAAACTAAAACGAATAAACAAATTAACAAAAGTCAAGTTTTCTCACCCAAACCGCTTTAGTACGAACAAGGTTGTGAGAATTGCGGTTCCCTTCCCTTTCAATGGGAACCCTTCTAGATGTGGTTTCCAACTTCCTATTTATAGGTCTAGGCAAATGCAAACTAGCTCCATGTTTGGTCTCAAGCACATCAAAATAACGAGGTCTAATATGACCCTTAACCTCATTACCACCAATGAAGTGTCTCCTACCCCACGAGATGTTGGAATTTCTTCCATCTCTATGAGACATTCTCCTATGCAACTCATAACAATAAGGGCGAATATTACCAGCCAAACCACAATGATGACAAATAAAAACAGGGTGTACATTCTTTTCTTTGACCTTACCAACTCTAGGAAGATTGAGAAGTCTTTCCTCTCGTTGAATCTTGTGCTCCCCCTGCCCTTGAGTTCTTGTATCATGAGATGTGAATGCACTATGTTTTTGTTCTTTCTTACCACAAAAGCCAATGCCACTCTTGTCAAAACAAATTTGTTGAGACCGAATGATATTGTCCAAAGTCTTTGATCCTTTGTTCCAAAGACCAATGGTTTCCATAGCACACTTAAGCTCTTCCTCTTTCTTGATCATTAGTTCTTCCAAAGAGACTTGAGACATCTCAAGAGATTCAATCTTTTCTTCATAGATTGCATAGATTTGTTGTAGCTCATTCCTTTCTGTCTCACACATCAAGAGTTTTGCAGAAAGAGCTTGTCTATCATTAGCTATCTTGATGGCATCAATCCTAGCCCCGAAAATCTCCTCATTTAGTTTGACATTCTCACTTTCACATGCTTTGAGCTTCATTGTGAGTTTGTCATTCAATTTGGATAAGTTAAGAGATTCCTTGTACAACTTTTCATAAGCTTGCTCAAGCTCTTCATCATCACTCCCCGAGGATTTATCATTAGTGTCATTCTTAACCAACCTCTTCAGATACTCTATTCGTCCTTCAGTTTCGGAAGCTGCCGTAAAAGCAAAGAGTTGTTTATGTCCCTCTTCGCCTTAATCTTTGTTGTCACTTTCATCTTTATCAAATTCTGATTCATCATCCCAAGTGATAGCGAGGGCTTTCTTCTTCCTCAAATGAGTGGGGCATTCTTGAGAAAAGTGGCCAAATCCTTGGCATTCATAGCATTGGACTCTTTTAGAGTTCCCTTGTATATTTCCTTTCTTCTTCTTGGCTATAGAATTAATTTTGAGTTTATTTTTGCCTTTGGATTTATGAGTATGAGTAAATTCCAAAAGAATAGGATTCTTTTTTAGAAAAGATTTTTTAAATTATTTTACAAAAGCATTCGTAATCTTGGAATCTATCTCACAATCCTCATCAGAATCTACTCCAACTCTATGCGCACTACTAAAAGCAATGGCATCTTTTTGTTTCTTTTTGAAATTCCTATGTGCCTCATAAGTTTGGAGATTTCCAACCAAATGATCCAGCTTGAGGTTGTCAACATCTTGAGCCTGCTCAATAGCCGTAACTTTTGGTTGGAACTGATGAGGCAAGGACCTCAAAATTTTTCCTACAATCTTGGATTCCGGTATTTTTCCACCTAAATTGAAGTTGGAATTTACAATGTCACTCAACTTCACATAGAATTCGTCAAAGGTCTTACTATCTTTCATTGAAAGGTTTTCGAAACCAGACGTGAGCCTTTGAAGTTTTGAGCATTTAACAAAAGGAGTGCCTTCATGAATAGTTTGTAAGATATCCCAAGCCTCTTTTGTGACTTCACAATTGCAAATATGACTAAACTCTTCCGGTGTGACAGCGCAAAAGAGAGAGTTGATAGTTTTACTATTCCGGCTACTAGTTTGGTAATCAATTGTGTCCCACTTATTAATTGGTTTAGGGAAAGTTATTCCATCAACAGTAATCGTTGGTTCGGTCCACCCATACATGACAGATTGCTAAACTTTTTCATCAATAGATTTTAAAAATGATCTCATCCGAGCTTTCCAAAAAGAATAATTGGATCTGTCATGTAGGGGTGGTCGAACCGTAGAATTTCCCTCATAAATTGACTCCATTATCACAAATCAAACAAGATCTCGCCCTAAAAGTTTTTTTAAAAAATAGAGCGACCCACTTTAACACCAATTGAAAAATCTAGAAATCCCTAGATATTGATTTGTGATTTGTATCAATTTTAAGCAGTAAATATGGATCCCAATCGAGACAAATCAACACAACGATTTTACATGGAAAAATTACAATTGGAGCACCTTCAACTGTGAAAAAAAAAAAAATCATAAGCAAAAGCCACAAAACAATCCACTAAGAAGATATAAAGGAATTACACAAGTATTCTCTCAATTACCTAGCGAATCCATGCCTGAATTGAACCGACCCTAATGTGCCTCTTCCAACCCCGTCTTCACCTCGGAATTGTCTTGCCCAACGTTGAATCCACAACACCGATGTCGAATCACGACGATGAGCCACTCTAGAATCCACCAAAGCTTTAGGCTCGAATTCTCCAGAATCCACCGAAGAACAACTCTCTCTTTTGTATTGAATAAGCAAACAATCCTTTGATGTATCCTTCTTAAACCATGAGTTGAATACTCAATTAAACATCAAAGAAAACTAGAAAGGAAACTCCAGATATAAACACTAGAACCCTCAAAGAAGATCTTGAAGTCATAATCCTAGATTTGGAGCAACTTGAGCTTTTATAGAATCTGAAATTGCGAGGTCTGCTCGAGCGTAGGAATGGGCGCTCGAGCTTAAAAACACGCCTCACAGCATATTTGCAGACAGGTCAAACTTCTAGAACTAAGCATTCTCCGCTCTAGCGGGGAAATGGACGCTCGAGCTGACAGGCAACTTTGAATGTATTTTTGCATTTTGCTTCAGGGGCGCTACCTCTCGACCCTGCCTGGACGCTACCCTAGACCCGCCAAGAGGTGCTGCCCCCTGGACCCCCGCGAGCAAACTTGGTAGCTCGATCCCCGTCAGCGAAGTGGTAAACATGAAAAAATTAACACCACAACTTCTCTATAAGGCACAATTCGGGTTGGATTCGCATCTAAAAAATCATAGCCTCACTAAAATAAAAGTGCGAAAACAAGTACAACTGAAAGGAGTTTTGTCAATCGGGATTGCAAAGAATAAAAACCTAACATAATTGAATATTTCGATTAATTTTGGGACTCACACAAAATGCTCCCTTTGTGTAGATCGAACAAATCTCAAAAAGAGCCTATGAACTTGGTCACAAGAAGTTAAATTTGAAATTTAGTGAGAACACATCACCAATGCTCAAGCTACACCTAATAGGCCAACCTTCTGAGTTGGAATATAAGAGACTTTTCATAAATAAAACAAAAGAGAAGGCAACCAATATCAATCTCTCCATTCACTTCAAGCTAAATGGCCATGGCTTCCCAAACTCAAAAGCTTCACTTCATTTTGTTCCCTTTGATGGCCCATGGCTATATGATCTGCATGATAGACATTGCTAGATTACTGGCACAACAAGGTGTTATTGTCACCATAGTCACCACACCACTCAACGCCAATCGATTCACAATAGTCATTGCGCGAGCCCAACAATCTGGACTCCAAATCAAATTTCTTCAACTTAGATTCCCATGTCTCGAAGCTGGACTGCCCGAAGGGTGTGAGAACCTCGACAAGGTCCCTTCACCTGACATGGCTCAGAAGTTCTATGTTACAACCAACCAGTATGTTACAACCACCATTGGAACAACTGTTTGGTGAGTTAAAACCAAACCCAAATTGCATAATCTCTTATCAGTATTTGCCATGGACAAGTGATGTGGCTCAGAAATTTCATATTCCTAGGCTTGTTTTCAATGGAACCTGTTGTTTTTCTCTGTTTTTGTCACATAATATACGGACCCACATGGTGTTTGATGAATATAAAGTCTTGGAGGAGTCAGAGTACTTTGTTGTTCTCGGCTTGCCTGACCGAATCGAGTTAACCAAAGCCCAGCTTCCGCGTATTGCCAATCCGAGCTTATCGGGTTTGAATAACATTCATGAAAAGATTAGGGAGGCTAAGAAATCAACGTATGGGACTGTGGCTAATACTTTTGAGGAGTTGGAGTCAGAGTATGTGAAGAATACCAAAAGGCGAAAGGAAATAAAGTTTGGTGCATTGGACCTGTTTTGGTGCATTAGACCTGTTTCGCTATGCAAGGAAGACAAGTTAGATAAGGCCGAGAGAGGCAACGAGTTTGCAACTGATGCACGCCATTGCTTGAATTGGCTTGACTCACAACAACCGAGAACTGTAGTCTATGTTTGCCTCGGAAGCCTCTCTCGCCAAGCGTTTTCGCAGATGATAGAGATTGGGTTGGGGCTAGAAGCATCAAAAGAGGCATTCATTTGGGTCATAAGGGATGAAGTAGAGGAATTGGAGAAATGGAATTTGGAAGACGGGTTCGAAGAGAGGACCAAAGATAGAGGCCTTTTGATTCGCGATTGGGCATTGCAAGTACTGATATTGTCACACCGGGTAATTGGGGGTTTCGTTACGCATTGTGGGTGGAACTCCACACTAGAAGGGATATGTGCAGACGTGCCACTGACCACATGACCTGTGTTTGGAGAGCAATTTTGCAATGATAAGTTAATTGTGCAGGTTTTGAGGATTGGAGTGAGTGTTGTTGTTCAGGAGGAGAAAGTAGGGGTGTTGGTGCATAAGGAGAGGAGGAGAGGAGGAGAAAGTAAGGGTGTTGGTGCATAAGGATAATGTTGTGAAGGCCATAGGCAAGTTGATGGATGGAGGAGAGGAAGGAGAGGAGAGAAGAAAAAGTGCTAGGCAGCTTGGGGAAATGGCAAAGAGGGTAATGGAAGAAGGAGGTTCTTCTCTCCTCAACCTGGCAATGCTAATTCAGGATATCATGGAAAAGGCAAGTTCTAGGCAATGCGAGAGAGAGAGAGAGAGAGAGAGAGAGAGAGAGAGAGAGTACTATTGTTGAGTATATGAAGTTTTCTGAGCATTGGAAGGTTAGCATGTCAAAGTTACAGTTCATTGCTATGGAATTTGCTAAAAATAAAAATTTTCATTCATGTCATATTAAAACTTTTTTTGGTATGATTTTTTGGCAAGATTGTGATGCTGGCCACCACTCCTTAGATGTTTATGAGTAAAGCTGGGTAAGTATCCATTCGATTTGTCAAAATTGAATGGTCTAAATTAATCTATCACAAAATAAGCTGAGTGAAATACATGCGGATGGATTTTTCTTAATTAGTCTAAGTTTGGATGGATGATGAATGGGAGGTCATCCGACCCAACTCGATCTGCAAGCACTCCTATTTATGGGTAATACAATTAAAATGTCTTGAAAAATTGTGATGTTTGTCAAGGCTCCTCTAATTTAGTCGGCGACTCTGATTGAATTTTTTTTTACCCTAATTTTTTGTGTACTTCAATGTCTAAATATGGGTTTAACTGTCACAGCCCCTAAAAAATGCCTAAGTATTCAATATAATTTATTGAATTCGTTTAATTTTTTATTTTTAATGATGCTCTTTTCTAATTAATAATTGTAGAATTAGTGGCGGAATCGGGAAATTAAAATAGAAAAAGCACTTTACAATTTCAACTTTTTTTTTTTTCATGATCAAAACGATAAGATTGTTGAATATGATCTCACATCGCCAATCTAAGTCATCTAAGGTTAGTTAATACAATGTAAGAGTCTTTCTACTCGTTGCCAATTAATTTTGAATTAAATACTTTAACATAATGATATGAGAGTTAGGTCTTTAATGGCCTCTCAAAATTCTAAATTTTTAACCATAAGCCAATACATTAAGAAATTTTTTTAAAAAAAATGCCTCTCAAAACTCTATATTTTCGACCATGAGCTAATACATTAAAAAAATAGAAAATGGAAAAGTTAAGAGACACGTGACCGCGTTGGATAGAATAACTATATTTGTCTGTTATTTAAATAGAATTTTTTTTGGAACACACCTTCTTTGACCCTTTGAAATGTGTATATTATATGCACATTTAGTTATAATTTTAATAAATTATAATTACACTTTTGAGAATTATTTAAAGTACCGATTATTTCTTGTGGTTTGAAAAATTATAAATACTCCCTTGTTAGAATTTTTTATTTAACAGAATTAATTAAAAAAATAAAATTTATAATTGTTCTTTTATACAATAATAAAATTATCTAAATTATTAATTGAAACATATTTCTAACATCATTAAAAACTGTTAATTGACTTAATGATTTATTAATAAAAATGACGATTTATTATAAAATTAGAAACCTCAGGGAATGGAATGTAATTTCTAGAACCACAAAGAGTGATTCGTATTTTAATCTAATCTCAGGAATGTATTTGTTATTTAATCTAATTTTTATATCTTTAATTATGATCTATTAAATTGTTAATGATAATATTATTTAATTATTATTCAAAGATTATTTTTTACTTTTAGTTATAATTCTCATGGTATGAAACCATGACGCAACATCTGGTGGCATGGGCCAAAAGATTTCTCTCTGATGATACTGTCAAAGGATGTTACTCGACACTGAAATGCTTATCAAGGTTGCCAAGATGTTCATAGCCAGAGCCAAGGCAAGAGCAACTTCTCAGAATTGCATGTCGAGTTCACAATTGTATAAGGTGTGGTTTGGGAATAGGTTATTTTAATAATTTTTTGATTTTTTAGTTAAAATATGAGGTAAAAAAAATTAGTATGTTTGGAATAATTTTTTAGTTTTTTACGAAAATATGTATAAAAAATAAAGAGAAAAGAGACTCTTTAACTTTTTAATATAAATTATAGGTTTTTAATTTTTTTTCGTAACTTTTTATCTTTTAAACTAAAACTATAACATGCCAAACGAGGCCAAAGACAACAAAAAAAAAAAAATTGAATTTTTTTGCACATGGTTGTGGGTCCACATACAAGTGAAAAAAAAAATCTACTCATAGTGGGGTGATTTATGAGACTAAATTCTAAAGACTTGAAATTTCAAAGGTTATTTTTAAGCGGTGCTATGTAGTAGGGTCACTCAATCATATAGTGGTAAGTTACGAACTTACATATAGGCGGAGATTCGAATCCACGGTCCTGACACTAGATACAATTTGTCTAGACTTGAAAAATTTATCCTACCAGTTCTATGTGTTATCATTCGAATAACTGATGCCGAAAAGAATAAAAACTTAAGATCTCAATAATTATGCCTCAAAGCTTGCGATCACTATCCCATATGCAAGTGTATAGTGTCATGTGATTGATTTTATATTTGCGAGTTTATTTTGTGAATTGATAAGTTGGCCTGCTTTCATTGCACAGATGATTCACAGTGGTTGTCAGATCATGGTGTGTTGTATGATCAACCAAAATAAATAAATGATTAAAAAGTTGTTATCCTAGTTCAATAAATGGTGGCAGGTATTAACGTGTTTAATGAAGTTGATACAATAATTGCTATGACCTTATTTTCATAAACATATATATGCCCTGAAGTGGAGTGTCGATAGGGATGGCAATTTAAACTTGGCTCAACGGGGACTCGCTCTTCCGACCCCGATTAGGGCGGTTTTCTCCGAAAAATACTCCTGATGGACTAAGGATGGCATTCGAAAATGAATTCCCGATGATTTTTGGGTCGGGAATTGTGATATGTTTCCCAGCCCCAGCTCCAGCCCCGACCCGATCTCCGGGGGGTAAAATTACTATATATACCTCTGTTAAGTCATGACCTAACCCATTGACCTCTCTCTCTCTCTTTCGCACATCTCCTCCTTTTCAGTGCCACTGCCTATTCGCGACGCCAGTTGTCCTCCTCTGCTTGTCTGCGACGCCAATTGTCCTCCTCCATCGTTCGTCACAGTCACAATCGCCTCCATCGTTCTCTCTCTCTCTCTCTCTCTCTCTCTGTGACACAGATACACAGATCTCAGATCTCAAATCTGTTTGTGTATGTATGTATATATGTATATGTGTGTGTCTCTATCTGTCCATATATATATATATATATATTTTGGTAGTGGATCTATTGATGATTTTGTTGATGATGTTGATGTCGAAAACGAAACAATTAGGGATGATGATGATGTTGTTGAAATAGATTTCGGCCGGGGAATTTTCAGGGTCGGGGAAACCCGATCCCCATTAGGAGGCGGGAATAGGGACGGTGATAGGTTCCTCGTTGGGGATCGGGGTCGGGAATAGGGAGATTTTCACAATCAGTGATCGAGGATGGGGAGTGTGATTTCCGGCCCCGTCCCAGCCTGTTGCCATTCCTAAGTGTCGATGCAAAGACAAAAATATTTAATAGATGTTGTTGTTGTTGTGTGTGTGTGTGTGTGTGTGTGTGTGTTTTTTTTTTTTTTTTTTGTGATAACTAGATGTCTCGACTATTTTTGAGTTTTTAAAATTAACAATGGAACAAATTTTTAAATATTCATTGAAAAGACTCAAACTATAGAACTTGAATTTTAATCTTAAATCTTTATCATTCTACTTCTTCAAATATATATTGTGGGGAAGTGGTTTGGAAATACTCTTCAGATCCTGGAAGACGCCAATGATCCTCAGCTAGTCACCTGCAAAGATACAAATACTCGATGGGGTGCGAATTAGCACTCAAGCGGACAAGTCAGTTCTTCTACTCAAGAAAGCTTATTGATTAAGTTTTTAGAAGTGATTCTTACCTACCTTTTCTAGTCCATTGCCATTATATTTATACTTGTTTCTTCTGATCCTCGGGGCCAGGGCCTACTTTTTCAATCATTATCTTTTCCACTATTCGGCTCCAGGGATCCTCCCCCATTCGGCCTATTTATCCTATTCGGCCCCTTATCCTTGCGGGATATCTGCCGGCTAGCATCAAGCTTCTGAAATATACCTCCTTTATCTTCGCCAATTATTCGGCTACCACAATTGCCCTCCGAACTCCTTGTTGACGGCAGTTAATCGGCGTGTTTCGTTCAGAATTTGAGAAGTTTAGCGTCAGGCGGCTTCGCGTGCCCCAATATATGTCAGGAGGCGCGTGCCTTTTTGCTCATCATTACGCTTTCCCGCTCTATTCATGTGTATCTCAGCATTTATTGCGATTTGAAACTTTGGTCCTTTCGAATTCACATTTCGTCGATTTTCTGAGACTTTTGGATAGCCAGTGCATATCCCTCCGTGACTCGCGTTTTTACGCAACTTCTTCTCGTCTTCCTTGTCTCATCTGCTCTTCGTAAGTTTCCTTATCCCTTCTTTGTAATCCTATTTTCTGTTTGCTATTTTAGCTTCGGCGAATATTTAGTTCTTTGCTAAGATGGCCAAACATTTGAAAGACCTCCTTTCTGAGGATCGTATCTCCGGTTTCCGGCAACATTTTTCTATTCCTGACGACGTCCATTTATCCCTTGTAACGGACAACGCTCTCGACATGGAGAGGGAAGATCAAAACACGATCGTATTCCCTCTTTTATCCATTGCGGAGGGCAGGGTTCGTTTCCCCCTACACCCACTTCTTAGGGCCGTTCTCCGCTATTGGGGTTTGATTCCTTCTCAACCCAATGTAAATTTCTTTCGAATCATCATGGGGGTTGTAGAGTTGAATCGACGCCTTAGGATTAACCTTGGGATTCCGGCCATTCGGCATTGTTACGCCTTAGCCAAATCCTCCGGTCAGCTGGGGCGATATTTTCTCAGGGCCAAAGATACTGACCATCACTTGGTGACTATGCTTGCGATTCGTAGCGGGTTGACGACGTGATGGTCAACGTCCGAGGTAATTGGGAGTTCGCTGAAGGGGAGGATCGCCTGGACCCTATTCCCAGACATAAGGGTGACCCAGGTTGCCACGCAATGTCTTGTTTGTTGGTCTATCTCTTATTCGGCTCTTTTCCCTAAATCGCTTTTTATCTTCTGCAGGTAATAGATTGAAGAAAATTTTGACTTCGGTTGACGACGTGGTTCTTGGGGAAATCAAGACTGCACTCACATATTTCGGCCTCCCAAACGTACAACAGCAAGGGAGAGCTGCCCATATTCTCCTTCGGTACGAACCCACTTACAATACATTCTACCGCAGATAACATTCGATTCCAGTAGCAATCAACGACTCGGCCCTTATCTTCCCGACTTCAAAAACCTTAGGCGATTGGTCTCAGAGGCTCGATTCGGGGGAAGACGCCGAGCCGGTTGTAGAGCTGATTGCCGATCCGGCTGGGGAGTCTACTGAGGGGGTTGTAGAGGGCGACGAGGCCGTACGCTCGGCATTTGAGGCCATCGAGCCATCCGCCTCAGGACGAGCAGATTTCTCTTCCGGGGATATTTTTGCGAATTTGGGGGATCTACCCGGCGATTTCTTTGAGGGTATGGCGAAGGAAAGCCTAACGCAGATGGCACGTAGAAGAAATGCCGAGCGGATGGCCGCCCGAAAGAAGGCTGAATGCGCCGCATCAGATCCCAGCTTGATCAAGCCCTTCGTACCCGTTTCTGAGGGGACGGTTGAGGTTGCTGTGTCCGATACGGGAAAAGAGGGTGGAGAACAGTCCGATGGGGAACGGCTGATTCCGGAGCAAGGCCAAAAGCGTGGTGCCGAGGGAGAAGCGAGTTCAGAAGCTGGCCCTGGTAGCAAACGGCCTCGGCTTGAAGAACCGGACGTGGTCGCTCCATTCGTTATTCAGCCAAAGATCAGGGATATGTCGATTTTATCCGACGCTTCGGCCATCGAGGATCCAGCCGTGGCTCTGAGCCTGGCGGCTTCAATTTCTCTGCCCGCTGACAACAAAGCCTTCGGTGCCGTGCCTGATATTATGGCCGTTGCCCTAACTGCTCAATCGGCACTCCTGGTAGGTCACCTTAATTTCGCTCTTGTTTGATAAAGGCGTCTAATCATACTGAATTGTTTTGCAGACGATCGGGAGGATCGCCGACTTGGGTCGCCGCCTGCGTGATGCTCTCGGGAGAATTGACCATTTGCAAACAGAGGTGCAGGGTCAGAAAAGTAGGGCCGAGTTCGAAATTATGAGAGCTGAAATGGAGAGCGCGCGAGCCGAAGCAGAGAAAGAGAAGGCTCGCGTCGCCGAACAGCTTCGTGTTGATGTTGAGGGTAGGGCAAATGCGAGCGAGGAATCGCTCAAACTTTCCAAGGAAGCACTTGCTGAAGCGGAAGCTCAGTTAGAGGAGCTTAAGGCGGCTCGCGAGAAAGCCAAATCGGAGGCCTTTGAGGCAGGGAGAGGCGCCGCTCTAACGGAATATGTTGAAGAAGTGTCCAAATTTGAGAATCGCGGGTTCAAACATGGGTGGCTCAAAGCCCTTGCTGCCGCTGAGGTTACATTGGATTTGCCAATTCCTTATGAGCAGGTGGATGTTGAGCCACTTGAATCCAATACCGACGAATGATCTGGGAGCCGTTCGAAAGCGGCGTCTTTTTGTTTTTGTTTTTCTTCTTTTGGATAGTGCTTTGTTGGTTCAGGGTAGGTTTCATGTATAAATAGGTTAGCATCTGCGCGCAATTTATTAATGAAAATTTCCTTGTAATTTTTGCTACCACCACACACTTTGTATGAAAAGAGTTCTGTGGTTTAATTTTAATGAAAGAGTTCTGTGTTTGTCAATGCATTTGGTAAAATGGAATTGCATATACTGTGGGGAAACCCTGATTTGTGAATCTGCCCTTGCCCTAGGGGGTTCATAAAAAGAATTCTAGCTCTGAATCAACTTGTGAGCCGGCTGGGGTACTTGGTCCGTATAGATTGATAAATCTGCTCTTGCCAGTCAACTCGTGAGCGGATGATTTTCAGTGCACGAATGATTTTATCTAGAACTCTTCTAAACAAACCGTACATAGAATATCGTTTGTCCAAACTTTAGTTTTTTCCTTACTTGAATCTGAAGTCGCTAACCACTGAAGGTAGAGAGGAAAAGATTGGTCAATATCTGGGTTCCAGCAGATTCAATACATATCCCATCAAAATCACCATTTGCAATTTCACTGCCTACTGATCTTGGACCCTTAGATTGATGAATCTGCCCTTGCCCCAGGGGGTTCATGATAAGAACTCTGGCTCTGAGGAATCAATTCGTGAGCCGGCTGGGGTAGTTTAGCCGAACAGATTGATGAATCTGCTCTTGCCCGAATCAACTTGTGAGCCGGCTGGGTACTTGAGCCGAATAGAACCACTGAAGGTAGAGAGAAAAAGATTGGACAATATCTGGGTTCCAGCAGATTCAATACATATCCCATCAAAATCACCATTTGCAATTTCACTACCTACTGATCTTGGATCCTTAGATTGATGAATCTGCCCTTGCCCTAGGGGGTTCATGATAAGAACTCTGGCTCTGAGGAATCAATTCGTGAGCCGGCTGGGGTAGTTTAGCCGAACAGATTGATGAATCTACTGTTGCCCGACTCAACTTGTGAGCCGACTGGGTACTTGAGCCGAATAGATTGATGAATCTGCTCTTGCCCGAATCAACTTGTGAGCCGGCTGGGGTACTACGCACTTAGGCTGAAGATCTTGAGCCAAAAGCTTGTCCTGCCGTCAACTTAGTCGGCGTCAGGCTATTGGCTTTCGCGATTAATGAACTTGCCTCGATCGTGCTGCCTCTGCGAGTGTTAAATGATCAAAGGCACAGCTTTTAAGAGTCTGGTAGGTATCTGATTCAGACTCCTGAGAGAAAATCTATTGTGCGAATGTCGAACAAACTCTTCTTTAACAGCAAAGGGGAAGCCAAGACATTGGCTGAGCTTGGCGGTGATATGAATCGAAGTGAACACTGTGCGCTATGCGTCTTTGGGAGTAAGAGTTCTATGGGTCGAGAGAGGCGTCGCCTCCTCGACGTCAGAGTAGGTCGCCCAAACGAGATAGGCGATTCGGGAGATCGCCATACGCCCAAGTCGAAAGGAGATCAGACGCGAATCCGTGCCCGTTAAGTTTTGCAGTATTTGTGAAGAATAAGCCCATGACGGAAGCGGACTCGATCGTTCGAGATCCAGACGTGGCGGTCGAGTTTGCTCGACAAATATTTCCTCTGGAAGTTCAGCAGTCAATGGTTGGTCGTCAGGACTACGAAGTGTTTCGCCAAGGCATTCATGGGGCGGTGAAAGGGCTCTATACGGCTTATGAAGTCGGCATGCGATTGTGCGCCGCCCGCTGAGAAATGGAGAAAAAAGAAGAGCATATCTGTAGTTTGGAGGCTCGCGTGGAGGCGGCTGAACGTGAGTTAAGAAAGATCAAAGCGGCTCAAGTACAACCAGCAGGGCAGGTGAATCCAATCGTGGAAGAGAGGGTTACCAGTTGGTTTATACGCGCTGCCATTGCCGATCGTGAAACGGCGAGCATGTTCACATTGGAGTCCGCGAAGGGGAGGTCTTATGAAAAAGGTTTTCATGAAGGGCGCTTGGATGGAATCCAAAAGACCAAGGAGAAGCTTGCCGAAGAGGTTTGCCGATGTGAAAATCGTGGGTTCAGGCATGGTTGGATCAAGGCATCTCAAGTCATCGAATCTCTTCGCTTGTCAGGCATCGATTCGGCGTCACCTCTCTACCACAGTAAGGACTTTCCGTTTTCTGCTTTCGAGGTTGAGAAGAGTGAGGATGAGGGCGACGCCGTATGACTTTAATTATTGTAAGGTTCGAACGCTGGTCGCATTCGCAATTATGTAATTTCTTGGTTTTTTTTGAATAAAAAGACGCTTTATTGAAAATATCAAATTGTCTCTTGCATTCGGCGTGTGCATGTTTAATTTGATTGCATAAATGTTTGGATAGACGTAAATACATCAATCGGACTCAGCATGTTAAACCGATGCGCCGATTCGTTGTGCGTGATCGGCCTACATGTAATGGCCGTTTACTTTTGAATAAAGCCATTGCGGCGTGTGTTGTTGAAATTTGAAGAAGCCGTGGGCCAGGGATCGGAGGGGCTACGGCATTTTGACTTGGCTCGAATGCCAGATGTCTAGCCGATTGGGCTAGGTAATTTTTGCCCTTGCGCAGCCTATGCGCGCGCGTTTTAGCCAACCGTTGGGTTAACTAGGTCATGGAGAATGTTGACCGACGCCTGTCTCGTGGGGTTTAGTGTTGATAAAATCACTTCGGGATTTGGGCCTCGAGATCGCGGCCATTACTGAGAATAAAAGCGGCCGGCGCCTCATGCAATCAAACATATTTTGCTCACCAACATCTATCGCGTGGGATGATTAAGAGTTCTCACCATCAGATGGTGATGATAGTTGCAGGAGCTCAAATTTCGGCCGAACTTGGCGCTCAGATGGTTTGCGGCGGAGGATTCTCCGGTGTGGGAGGTGGACCGCTGAAAGGAGAAACTGGAAACACGTCAGCCTCCAAGTCGTTGAAGCAGATTGCCCCGAAAGGAGACACAACGACCGCTGCGCCTAACCTCCTTTGTCTTGGATCTTGGCCTTGACATTGTCGATGGTGTCAGAGGCCCGGCGACATGCCGATTCGGGCGCGGTTAGATCGATGCGTTTTGAGCCGCGATGGTTGTTCAAATGACAAGAGTTGGATCGATGGGTTGATTTGTCTTAGAAGTTAGAGATAGATATTGTAATGTTCGAACGCGGATTGCGTCTATGTAACAACTTTTTAATCAAATAAAAAGTGTTATTTCATATAGTTGAGTCTTACTCTGAAAATCTTTTGTTTAGCTATGCCGGATGAATGTTCTTGATCCCAACTTTTAATGGTTAAGCACGTCATTTCGTATGGTTTAATAGTTTGCTATTAGTTTGCTATCGGAAAGTTTGCTTGCCTTAGGCGAGATGCGAGTTTAACCGGAATGGGTCGTCCTCGTGGGCCGGCTAAGGCACGCCTTGTCCGGCGAACCATATTAGTGATTCCGGCTTAATTAGTTGATTAAAACGGGCTCTGGATCCGGAGACTTATTTTGGCCAATCGTGATATCCACGAAGGGCGCTCCGAATCCGGAGACTTATTCGGCCCTAAGGTGTCCTGCACCAAAGGGGGCTCCGAATCCGAAGACTTAATTTGGCCAATCGTCATATCCACGAAGGGCGCTCCGAATCCGGAGACTTATTCGGCCCTAAGGTGTCCTGCACCAAAGGGGCTCCGAATCTGGAGACTTATTCGGCCCTAAGGTGTCATGCACCAAAGGGGGCTCCCAATCCAGAGACTTAATTGGCCCTATGGTGACCTGCACCAAAGGGCGCTCCGAATCCGGAGGCTTATTCGGCCCTAAGGTGTCATGCACCAAAGGGGGCTCCGAATTCGGAGATTTAATTGGGCCAATCGTGACATCCACGAAGGGCGCTCCGAATCCGGAGACTTAATTGGCCCTATGGTGACCTGCACCAAAGGGCGCTCCGAATCCGGAGGCTTATTCGGCCCTAAGGTGTCATGCACCAAAGGGGGCTCCGAATCCGGAGACTTAATTGGGCCAATCGTGACATCCACGAAGGGCGCCCCGAATCCGGAGACTTAATTGGCCCTATGGTGACCTGCACCAAAGGGCGCTCCGAATCCGGAGGCTTATTCGGCCCTAAGGTGTCATGCACCAAAGGGGGCTCCGAATCCGGAGACTTAATTGGGCCAATCGTGACATCCACGAAGGGCGCTCCGAATCCGGAGACTTATTCAGCCCTAAGGTGTCATGCACCAATGGGGGCTCTGAATTCGGAGACTTAATTGGGCCAATTGTGACATCCACGAAGGGCGCTCCGAATCCGGAGACTTATTCGGCCCTATGGTGTCATGCACCAAAGGGGGCTCCGAATCCGGAGACTTAATTGGACCAATCGTGACATCCACGAAGGGCGCTCCGAATCCGGAGACTTATTCGGCCCTAAGGTGTCATGCACCAAAGGGGGCTCCGAATCCGGAGACTTATTCGGCCCTAAGGTGTCATGCACCAAAGGGGGCTCCGAATCCGGAGACTGAACTGGCCCTATGGTGACCTGCACCAAAGGGCGCTCCGAATCCGGAGGCTTATTCGGCCCTAAGGTGTCATGCACCAAAGGGGGCTCCGAATCCGAGGCATAATTGGGCCTAAGAGGCTTGAAGGAGAGTGACAAAGAAAATCGATTTTCATTAAAACGTGGTACCAGTACAAGCATCAGATCCCACAAATCGGGTCCGTAAATGGATCTTCATAAAGTCTACGTTCGCGTGGATTGCGGTGAGCCACGGATCTCCTCAATGCCACGGTCTGTTGGGAAGCGCATAAGCTAATGATAGGTGCTTGGGACAGCCTTCATGACATGCAACCAGGGGCGCCCCATGATGGCATTATACGGCGACGGAAGCTTCACAACCAAGAATTCCACGTCAACCATTTTTGAGCCCGCTCGAACAGGTAGCTCGACCCTCCCCAACGGGTACTCTGGATTCGTGTTGAAGCCGAACAGTGGCTGAGACGACGGTGATAGGTCCGACTCGTTGAGGCCGAGTTCAACAAAAGTTCTGTAGTACAAGATTTTCGAAGTGCTTCCTGGGTCTATGAGAATGCGTTCAACGCTGAACTGACGTACGCGTAATTTGACGACCAAAGGATCGACGTGGCTGGCCACTGTTCCGACGAGGTCGGAGTCATCGAACTTAATTGTCGGAGCTTCTCTGGGCCTGCCGGTTGACATGTTATGTTTTTGGGGAATTGGGTGCGATTGGATCGTATGCACGGTCGGGGATGCCGGCAGACCGTAGATTATGTGGATCACACCAAGCGGAGGTGAATCCTGTCTCAAGGCTAATGCTTTGGTTGGCCTTGCCTTGCTCACGTATTGCTGCAGTCGACCATCTTGCACCAGTTCCTCCAGATGATCCTTTAGCGCATAACAGCTCTCGGTTTCGTGGCTGTGATCTTTGTGGTATTCGCATCATCTGTCCCTCCTCCGTGTGTCGGGAGGCCCCACCATCTTCGACGGCCACTTGAAAAATGGAAAGTGCTGGACTTTGGTCATTATTGCCACGATCGGCTCTGTCAACTTCGTATACTTCTTGTTGGTTCGCCTTGAGCGTCTGTTGTCGACTTGTAATTGTTCGTTCGTTCCGTGGGAGCACTGATCGCTTGATCGGTGGGAGTCCCGCCTTTTATCTCGCTTGGTTCGTTGCCGGGGCTCAGGGCTTGGTGGCGGCACGGAGCTTATTGGTCGAGCAATTTCGGGGAGGGCCGTTTTGCTGGAGATTTGTCCGGCTTTTATCCTCAGGGCATCATCTTCGACTTTACAATATTCTTCAACTTTCTTCATCAACGCCCAGACTGTTTTGGGGGGCCTTCTGGTCAGGGAACTGCGTAGAGCACTGTCAGGATGTACACCCATTTTGAAGGCAGTGATGGCCATAGAGTCATTGCAAGCGTCGTCAACAAGGTTGAAGCACTCCCAATATCATGCCGAGTACGCTCTGAGCGTCTCTCTCGACTGGATCTGCATAGCCCAGAGGGAGTCAGCCTGTTTCGGTTGTACCTCGTTGGTGATGAACCTGGCCCTAAAGGATTTCTGCAGTTGTCGGAAGCTTTTAATCGAAGCTGGCTCCAACTTGTAATACCACCTGACGGCTAGTGGACCTAGGCTGCTAGGGAATATTCGGCACATGAGGGCTTCATTGTCTGTGTGCAGCGTCATGGCCTGTTTGTAATGACGGATATGATCAGTGGAGTCTGATTTTCCGTCGTAAAGAGTGAACGACAGAGCTTTGAATTTCTTGGGTAGGGACGCCCTTGCGATCCGTCGAACGAAAGGATCGTACTGGTCTTCCTCGTTTGAGCTGCTTCTCCTGTGCTTGTTTCTTGTTCGCAGATCCTTTTCGGAGGAGCTGGAGGTTTCGGATCGTCCCCTTGCGTCGAGCTCCGTGGATGATGAGTTGGAGTTGCTATCGGTATCCTTTGGTCGAGCCCGAGATCTTTGCCCGTCTGCCCACGGAGGTCGCTCTGGTTCCTGGCGCATGGCCTCTCTAGATTTTGCTACCTCCAGTGCCAAATCTTGACGGAGTCGTTCATTCTCAGCGATCATGTTCTCGAGCCTTTGTTCGTTCTGCTTTGCTTGTTCTATGATAGCCTGCATTGTTTCCTGTGCTGAAGTTGTTGGCGAATCGAAGTTCAAGACGCGTCGTGCCGCGATGGTTTCTTTTCCGAGCATATTAGCCGGGGTGAGGTCGTCTCCCTGTGTGATCTCGTCGGTGGCTATCGGAGGATCTTCGGTCACGCCTTCCATGGATGTATTTGAGTATTTCCCACAGATGGCGCCAATTGTGGGGAAGTGGTTTGGAAATACTCTTCAGATCCTGGAAGACACCAATGATCCTCAGCTAGTCACCTGCAAAGATACAAATACTCCGGTCGGGGGTGCCGGAATTAGCACTCCGACAGACAAGTCAGTTCTTCTACTCAAGAAAGCTTGTTGATTAAGTTTTTTGAAGTGATTCTTACCTACCTTTTCTAGTCCATTGCCATTATATTTATACTCGTTTCTTCTGATCCTCGGGGCCAGGGCCTACTTTTTCAATCATTATCTTTTCCACTATTCGGCTCCAGGGATCCTCCCCCATTCGGCCTATTTATCCTATTCGGCCCCTTATCCTTGCGGGATATCTGCCGGCTAGCGTCAAGCTTCTGAAATATACCTCCTTTATCTTCGCCAATTATTCGGCTACCACACATATATATATATATATATCTTTAACATTCGACCAAACACATAGTTACAGATTTTGTTGTCTTGATAGAAAACAATTAACTTGGGTATGAGGGGAATTATATATTTTTAAAATGTAAGACGGATGAAGATCTTGTTGTTTGTGTATGTTCTATTACCTCTACTTTATGCATCTAATCATGACTTTGATTGAAGCATGCAATTATACACAACAGACTAGGTAAGTGCACTACAAGAAATCAGGGATTTAACGGCGTTTAATTAACGGCATTTTATTAAACGTCACTTTTTTTAATTTTTAACAGCGTTTAAAACCGTCACATATTTTTTTAACCAAAACGGCACCGTTTTTTATTTAAAGGCATTTTAAACCGCCTCCAAATGCGGTAGATACACACGCCCCTTTTTTGAAATCCTTATTTTTGAATCTGAGCCCTCTCTCTCTCTCTCTTGTACGCGCACACACATCTCTTTTATCTTTTACGCAGACATCTCTCTCTCTCTCTCTGAGCGACAAAGAAGAAGGAGGAGATAACTCTACGAAGAAGCTTCGTCTCTCGAAAGATCAATCAGTTGTTCTTGAAGAGAGCTTCAAAGAACACAAGCTCCATCGGCTGTTCAGAGCGATTTTGAAGCGATTTCAAAGATTCAGATTGATATCAATCGGCTGTTCAGAGCGATTTCGAAGATTCAGATCGATTTCGAGATTTAGAGTGATTTCGAAGCTCCATCGCCACCGTCATTTGCACCGGCGAGGAAGCGAGGTCCACCGTGTTTCTCTCTCTCTCTCTAGATCTCTCTCTCTAGATTGTACCTTTATAAGGGTTTTTGACTCTGAGTTGGTTCAGAAGTATATTGGTGAGGGCTCCCGAATGGTTAGAGAACTTTTTGTTATGGCCAGGTTTGTCCGACTTCATTGATAACATTGTTATTGCCAAAAAAATTATAATATCTTGTATATTAGCTTAATAAATCTTTTTAGTCTACATAAGTGTTATATAGTTCCTCTTATATGTTTTATGTGTGATTTATTTTTGTTTATGTTGTATAGGGAGCATGCTCCATCAATCATCTTTATGGATGAAATCAACAGCATTGGATCTGCTTGAATGGAATCTGGATCTGGTAATGGTGATAGTGAAGTGTAGCGGACGATGTTGGAGCTTCTTAATCAACTGGATGGATTTGAGCATCTAACAAAATAAAAGTACTGATTTCTTGTTTCATTATCTTAAACTAGCAACATGTATATGCACCTATGTTCCTTTCTGATTATATTTTTAAAGAGATGTAGTGATGTTGAATGGACTTATGTAGGGGTTGTTTTGTTGAATGAAGCCCTCATCTAATTAAGTGAGTAGGTTTCATCTTCAGCTGCCTAGGTGGGATGTACTTTAAGACTACCATTAAAGACTCTGAAAAAGAGCCTATTGAAGAAAGTTTAAAAGAGAAACACAAACTAGGTTCCATTTTCTTTAATTGGCTAGGTGAGCCGCCTTATGTTACGTGGGAACAATGAGAACATTAAAATGAAGTTCTAATCAAGAGAATTTTTTAGACTGTGTTTGGTCCTTGGATTTATAGAGAGATTTGTGGAGGGAAATAGAAAATGGGATGGAAAAGTGAATGAAATAGACGCTAATTTTTATAAATAAATAAAAAAATCAATCTTAAAAGCTTTTGCCGAACAGGTCAGATTCAAGTTTCCCTAGAAATTCACCTATTGTCACATTGAAAAGGTTGTCTTGCCATAATAATGTCAATCTTCATTGTTATTGGATGACCTCTGGACAAGCTTTAGCAAACAGAGGACAGTGAAGTTTAAATGTTTGGGAAAATCAAATTGCTTGGGTTAATATTTATGATTTGTTTTGTACACTTCTTCTTTTGGAATATTAATCATCAAAAGAACAAATCACTAGAAAACAAATTGTAAAACTTTTCTGACTTGGTGGGTTTTGGTAAGATGAACCACTAAGGATAATTAATGGGACAGTGAGTTTTAAATCAATTTTTATGATGCTTATCAGTTATCATTGTCAATTTTTCGTTGCTTTCTTTTGCAGGTCGTTTGATGCTAGAGAGTAGATAGAAGATGATCAAAACATAGGAAAAGCGCCTCTGACTTGCTAGAATTTTAGAACCTACATGCAAGGACTTGGTATAAAGGGTAGTATTCTCTCTAATTCAATTGAATATCTAGTTTAAATTTTGTGAGAGGGTTACAAACTATTGATGTGTTATAACCTTATCTATTGAAATGGATAATCTTCATTCAGCTATGTAATGGAGAGAATCTAAATGTGAAAGATCTGTTTCATCATGTATGATATTTAACTTGGATGTAGAATTATACCTTTGGTTGGATTAGAGGAGAAATGTAGGCCCACATGTCCCCTTGAAATTGTTTTGACATTGTTTAATTGGTTTTTGAGGAGTATGAACAATTTCATGGGAGTTAAAAAATGATTCTCTCACTTTTCAGGTATTTGTTATAGTTATTTGTGTGTCTCTATGTGATGCAATAAACTGGAATTTATTTACAATAGTGAACTGTTCTGGATTCAATGTTGTGGTGCTTCAATACAGTTGATAATGAATTGTTCTAGATTCAATTCTCTTATTTTTGTTAAAGGTCACACATTGGCATTCCATTAATATATGATCAATGTTCAAACTACTAGTATTCTGTAAAACAATATGATGCTTTATATTATTACAATCTGTGGTAAGATTATGTGAATTTAAGTATATTATTAGGATTTTCATGTACATTCATTGCATTGGCATTACTAGATGTTGCCCAACATGTTGTGAATTTAAGAACTATCCATTTTAAGCTACTTGTTGCTGGAAACCTACGGTTTTTTTATTAGTTCTCTAACAATTGAGCATTAATTTGTGGGTTTGATTTGAATTTGTTTGTGGAATTTACATATGACTAAGATTAACCTATTTATTTGTTGCTGAAATTGGGGTTTTGCTGATTTCCTTTTTTTAATCATTATGTGTTTGATCTAGTTGCTTAGGAGTTGAGATTTTGATAATTGGAGGTTAACTCTTTCCAAGGCAGATATATTTATAGTATAATAGTTGCTTAGTATATCATTATTCTTCTTCTTTTTTATTTATTTATTGAAGTTCAATAGTGCTGCCCTGATTTCATTCTGAACTTTTCCTTCTTTTTTTTTTTGTTTTTTTTTGTTTTTTCTCTTATTGTCGTTTGTTTTTTTTCTTTTCAAGGGTTGTATTCAACCCATTTTTACTTTATGACATTAGATTCAAATAGGGATTATATATTTTGTATAGCATTTTATTTTAATAAATCTAAGTGTACAGAGGATCATACATAAAATAGAAGGAAAATAAACAGAAGGAAGAGGAAAATGACTTCTTTTAAAATGAAGGAAAATGAACAGAAGGAAGAGGAAAATGAAGGAAAATAACTTCTTTTAAAATGGTTGGGGTGCACTTAGTAGAAAAAAAAATTTCCTAACTTTTTTTTGTTGTCGAAAACTACTTTGACAACTATGGAATCATTCGAGATATAATGCAAAGTCATCTCTTGCAAATACTAGCACTTTTTGCAATGGAGACACCTGTCAGCTTGGATGCAGAGGACATTAGGAATGAAAAGGTAAACATTCTCTATATACATATGAGATTGCAATATGTGTGTTGGTTATTATTAATTTTTTTCCCTAGCTATGGCAGGTTTCAATTGCTTTTAATAGTTGTCCAAAAACTCATCTGCAAATATGGTAAGTAATGACAAATCAATTTCTCCACCCATGCCTCCCCAACCCCTATCTTAGATGCACTTGGATACAAGTATTAGGTTTGAGTGCATGTCCAAGTGTTAGATCTTCATAAATCAAAACCTTATGATCTTGGGATATGTGTCCAAAAGTTGGATATGGATATGAATATGGTAACGCATCATGAACAAATATCTTACATATTGTATAATACATTTAGACAATTTGTTGTAAAATTATGTAGAAATATACTTGAAATTGAACATGATATGTAGAAAATATGAAATTTCAGCTCTCATTCATATGAACTCTGAACTTTTTTGGCTACGATGAATATATTGATTTCTGTTTCCTCTCTTTAAGGCTTTAAAGGTGTACAAAGATATTTAGGAACATATGAAGAAATCAATATAATAATTTCTTTTGATATTCAATCAGGCTCTTGCACTCATGTGTTATTATTTATGATAATGTCATCATTGCAATTTATGACTTTTTTTGTACTTATTGTATGGTAGTTATGTATTACTACAAGCACTTCTGCTGGCTTAGAGCAGACTCTACCATGGATCTTCTATCATAAGGTTATTGGTGTTTCAACCTTTTTCTTGTTTGTTGAAGGAAAAGCTGCAACCCCTGACGTATCAAAAGTCCTAGAATGTATTTCAGTGAGTCTAAATCTTTGCTTCTTTACATCTATGTACTGGCTATCCTCAAGTGTTTTGATTTTCTGCTTTAGATCTTCCAAATTTCTAAAATATCTTAATTTCTTTGACAGGGAGTAAAAGTCATATACAGAACAAAGGAATTAGAGGAGCAACAAGCTAGAAGGTCGGTTCCCTTTGCCACTTGGATTGTTACATATGTTATGCTAAATTTTCAAGCTAAGTTTTTCATTTCTTAACATATATCTGAGGACAATTGGAGATTGAATAATTTTATTTGTTTATTTTTTGCCAAGCAATAGAAGAATCTCTAATCCCTTGATCCCATGTTTTGAACCATCACCCATTATCAACTGAGGTCTTTTCTTTTTAGTCCATCCCCGAGCCACGAAACTAATAGATCACTGGTAATGTTGCAGCTAGGTTGAAGGCACGTATTTTAAGGTTTCATAATTACTCGAAGTTCTCATTTTGGTACTACATGTAGCCTCGATTGGTTAGTCATCAATTTCATTGTTCTTTATTATTTGTGCTGTTTAGCAGGATTTGGAATGAGACTTGGTTGGCAAGCCTTTTCTACAAACCTTGCAACTATGAGTTATTTGTGAACCGATCCCTCAACATGGAACATTTTTCTCTACTCAGCCCATAGAACATTTTTCTCTCTAACTTATCTCTTTTCTCTACTCAGCATATAAGTAATTGATGACAATGACAATGAAAACCCACTAAGAGAAAGAGAGAACAGAGCAAAATTCAATGCACAAACTTGAGAGTCCATAGATCAACAACACACATGTCAATGGTAGAGCAGCTCAACGTTGATTGCGTGGCTTGCATGCAAGTGTCAATCGATTATTGTTCTCGCTGATGGAACAAGATCACACACAGACAAATCAAGGAGTAAAAAAAAAATCAACCATGGAAGCTAAAGAAATTTTGGAGACTTTTCCATTCTCTGAGTTTCAGGTAACAATTCTCATCATTGAGTTTAATCCTTAAGATGATTTACTTTTTCTGATTCTCTATCTTAAGTTCTGAATCTGTGATTTGCAGTGGAATTTATCGAATTTGGTCATTATGTTGAGGAATAGATATAGAGCAGTGACGACCAAGCAAGCTCTAATAGCGGACCAGAGCTCTCTAGCTTCTCTCCCCCCAAATCACACCATACCCATTTCTTCTTTCTTTGGTTCTCCAAGGTTTTTCAATGGGTTTCAAGCAATGGGTCACTCTGAAACTGAAACAATGAGTCCTATTCCTAGTTCTATTCCTGACATCAAACCATTCTCCCCTGTTGGCAACCAATTCCCCAACCATTTCCCAGGAAACAAACACTCCTGGGAAAAATTAAACCCCGAAAGGCATTGGTCTTTCATAGTACTTGTATGTATAATTAGTTTGAATTGCATCTTTTGTGTCGATCTGTTTTGTAATAACTTTCAACTTACTACTAGACATTAGTTTAACTTTATTTCATCTTGGAATTGAAATTTTTTTTTGCATATTGAGAAGCATGAATTGATCCAGTATTATGTTTACCTAAATTTAGTCAATATATTGAATATTTTTCATCTTTATTACAGATATTTTTTTTTAGTTAAATCTCACAGAATTAGCACAATTTCAAAAAAAAAAAAAAAACAAAAAAAAAAACAAATAAAGCTATAACGGCATTTTTAAACGCCACTATAGAATATTGCCAACGGTTATATTTTTAAAATAGAATAGATCTATCACGACGTTTTTAAAACGTCGCTAAATGAGGCATGACGTCATTGTACCGTTATGCAGCACATTTAGTGGCGTTTTCAAAAAACGCCGCCTATACTAATATAGCGACACTTTTAAAGCGTTGTAAAGCTACAGTGACGGCCGCATCTTCGACATTTGGTACTAAACGCCACAAAAACAATTAGCGGCATTTTTGATATATATAGCGCCGTTTATCAAACGCCACTAAAAGCCTATTTTTCAACACTGGTGATTGCTTACCCAAAGAAAAAGGCAAGGTAAGTGATGCATCAAGAAGATACTTATTAAAGTCTTAACCAATAAATAAATAACTAAATTTTGTTAATATATTTTTTAAGGCATGCATGATGGAGTTTAAATAAATTGTATATGCTGCATAAAAGTTTGTGTAATAAAAAAATATATAATATTTTTGCATGCTTAGCATATTTTTTATATCATGTTATGCCTATTATTCTTTTTGTCAATAAAATATTAACGGAATGAGTATCATTACTCATATTATGTCTAATATTAACAACTAAACTAAAATAATAGAATAATATAAGTAAAATAGATAGCGACTGCATTACTCACGTTTTTAAACCATATTAACATTCGTTTATAATTTGCATTGGGATGGACCCCCGGGGGGGGTGCTGGTTTGGTAAGCGCGAACCCTCTCCCAAAAAAAAAGTTTTGAAAAAATCCCCTAAATATAATATTAAAATTACAAATATTTTTAAATTATATAGGTTCGTCATCCTAAGTTTTTGCAAAAAAATTTAAGAATCGTCATCCCTTAAATTTTTTACTTAAAAAATTTTTTTTTTTTGATAAATACTAATAATAATAATAATAATTTATTTTTTAAGTATGATTACTTTTTATTTTAAATTTAGTACTGTTAAAACAATTGCGAATTTATTTGTTAATATGTTAAAGTCCTTTTTTGTCTGATTAGGGCCCAAAATTTTTAATTGTTTGGTCATAACTAAATAGAAAATATAAAAAAATACTACTCACATGTAACCTGCCCACGCTTGAAAATGTCCCAGAATTCTTATTAACCTGATTGTTTAAGCCCCCTTCTCCACTTTACTCTCTCTCTGTGTGTGTAAATGATATGAAGGCTTGGAAAAGAACTCGCAGACCTCCCAAACCTCACAGGCTCGCACTAAAACAACAAATGGAGACAATATAGTGAATCAGACCTTGCATCCTCTGATTCCTTTTTCACTTTTTCACTTCTAGGTAATACTAATCTCTTCCAATTTTTTTTTTTTTCAAATTTATTCGCTCATTTGTTGTCTAGTTTTTTTTAAATGATTGATCTCATTTTTGGAAATGACAAAAATCTGAATATACTCTGTTTGGTTGTTGAGATGGAGGAAAACTATTCAAAATGAAATCAAAATCTTCTCTTGCTTTGGTTGCAAAACCAAGCATTTACTCTAGGCTAAAATAATAATAATAATAAAATATCTTTAATTTCTCAGAGATGAATAGGCTTAAATATCTTTTATTTCGTTGCAATTTACTTCAATTTGGATGTTATTCACCTCGTTGGGGTTAAAAATTCTATTACTCTGAACATTTTTATTGTTTACCCATTGAAAATGACATATCCTTTGTTAGATTAGATTATATTGTTAGTGTGCTTCTTACCTAGTGAGTAACAAAAATTGTTTAATAATTTTCAAGTTCTTAGGTAAAATTGAGTTGAATGTTAGGTGAATTTTGGTGAACAAAAAAATTGATTCTTTCTTTAAGAAAATAGGCTCTCAAGATATAGAAGTTAATGCAACTACAAAACATTCCACTGATAATGTTAAAGCTTCAATTCCTGAACAACGTCCTTGTAAAGTACCTAGAATAGAATCCAAAGAAGTTGATACATCTTCTTTGGTAAGGCTTCTAGGACTACGACCACAAATTTGGGAGTATTTGATATCTCAACGTGATGAGATTCGACGAGCTTACATCAAATTTGGACCATACCAACCTAACAACCAACCTTTTGAAGAGACGAATGTACGTCATTTTCTAGCTTCTTGGTACAAGTTATTTCCAGATTGGCTAAAATATTCTCCAACCAAACATTGTGCCTTTTGTCTTCCTTGCTATCTTTTTACAAAACCAAATGGACGCACTACTTCTAGTGCTTTCATTTCTGATGGATTTTCTTCATGGAAGAAAGTCAATAGTGGGAAGAATTGTGCTTTCTTAACTCATATTGGAAAGGACCCTAATTCATCGCACATAATTGTTGTTAAATCTTTCCATGATTTAACAATTCAAGCACAACACATTGAGAAATTAGTTGAGAAACAAACTTCTCAACAAGTTGCCAAAAATCGTTTGCAGTTGAAGACTACAATAGATGCTGTCAAATGGCTTACATTTCAAGCTTGTGCATTTAGAGGTCATGATGAAAGTCATGATTCTAATAATCGAGAAAATGTTATTGAATTGATAAAGCTCTTGGCATCTTATAATGTAGATGTGGCAGATGTTGTGTTACATAAAGCTCCTCAGAATGCTTCATACTATTCACATCGAATTCAAAAAGAGATTCTTAGTATTTTCTTTGACAAAATACAAAGATTCATTCTTGAGGAGATTGATGAAACAAAATTTTGCATTATAGTGGATGAAGCTCGAGATGAATCAAAGAGGGAGCAAATGGCCATTGTTCTAAGATTTGTTGATAAAGATGGTTTTATAAAGGAGCATTTTTTTGACATAGTTCATGTATCGGATACAACATCAGCAACTTTGAAAGAAGAAATATCTATTGTCCTATCTCGTTATAATCTCAGTGTACAAAATATTCGTGGTCAAGGGTATGATGGTGCTTATAATATGCGTGGAGAGTGGACTGGGTTGCAAGCCTTATTTCTTCATGAAAATCATTTTGCGTATTATGTTCATTGCTTTGCTCATCGACTCCAATTAGCATTGGTAGCGACAGCAAGAGAGATTATACCCGTTGCCCAATTTTTTTCTTATCTGGCTCTCACAGTTAATCTATGTGGCTCTTCTTGTAAAAGGCATGATCAGTTGAAAGTTGCTCAAGTTGAAGAAATTGCAGCAAAACTTGCCATTAATGAAGTTGAAATTGGTAAAGGCAAAAATCAAGTTGGGACATTTAAACGGGCTGGAGATACTCGATGGGGTTCTTACTTGGGATCTATTTCCAGTTTGATAAATATGTTTAGTGCAACTTGTTCAGTCTTAAGTAATGTCATCAATGATGGAGCCACCTCTACTCAACGTGCAGACGCAGATGGAGTTTATGAAAAGATTAAATCTTTAAAGTTTGTGTTTATATTACATTTGATGAGAGATATTATGGGGACTACTGATGATCTTTGCCAAGTTTTGCAATGTAAATCCCAAGATATATTGAACGCAATGCATCTAGTGTCAACTACAAAAGCACTTGTTCAAAAATATAGAGAAGATGAATGGATTCCTTTGTTGGAGAATGTTCAACTATTTTGTGGATGGAAAATATAACATAGATATTCCTGATATGAGTGCTCGTTACACATCTGGTAGAGGTCGTGCTTGTCACCAAAGAGATCACATTACTATTAAGCATCATTTTCGGGTTGATATTTTTACAATTACATGTGATTCTCAATTGCAAGAGTTGAACAATAGATTCAAAGAAGATATGATGGAGTTGCTTATTCATAGCTTTGCTTTAGATCCTATGGATGATTACAATTCGTTCAAAATTGAAGATATATGCAAGCTTGCAAATTAATTTTATCCTAATCACTTTATAGAGCAAGAAAAAATACATTTGAAATTCCAATTGCAAAACTACGAGATTAACATCCTAAAACATCATGAGTTTTAGCAGTTGTTGACAATTTCTGACTTGTGCCAAATGTTGGCAATAACAAGGAAGTCAACAATTTATCCTCTTGTCGATAGATTAATTCGTCTTGTTCTAATTTACCAGTTTCTATGGCGACAACAGAACGTGCATTTTCAGCTATGAAAATTGTAAAGACTAGATTGCGCAACAAGATGGAAGATGATTTTCTTTTAAGCTACTTGCTAACATATGTTGAGAAAGACATTGCTCAAGATTTGATGTAGATTCCATCATAGATGCTTTTTATATTATGAAAGAACGTCGAGCACAACTTTAGATGCCTAAGTAGATATGTAAAGCAAATAGTTGCTTTTTTGAAAATTGATATGGATTTACTAGAACATATCTAATTGTATTTTGATAACATTTTGTAATTATATACGATGAATGGAAACATCTAATTATGTATTTTTGTGATATTTGGGTAGAAATTGATATATATCTGTAGACACCCCATTTTTGACCGTCCTCAAGGCTTGGACGTCACCGCTTGAACACTCGGTGATTATCCATGTTTGTGTTTGTTTGGAGTTCCCGGAGTTCTCGGCTACGCGCCTTGCCTCAGGATCTCCGAACTCGACTGTTTTGTGTCTGGTTTTGCACCAAACACTTGTGTTTTGCCTCAGAGGGGCAGGGAATGCCTTGTGAGGCATCCCCACACACCACCGGCACTAGCTAGAGGCCACCGGCTGGTTTTTCTTGCCACCGGCAATATATATTGCCGGTCGGCACTCTTTGTTGCCGGTCGGCACTAAATTTTGTCAAAATGACATTCTTTGCGGGCCTTCTTGTGCGATTGCTTTTGCAGATATTTTGAACCAGCTGTATGCCTTTGGCTTCCCCTCCATACACGTGTATGGGGGGATGCACTTCTTGTCTTGCTTGGTGACTAAGCTTACAAGATTGCCTCTTCTATAAGAGGAGGCCTTCCCCCTTGGCTTGAGGGTTGGCTTTTTGGAGAGAAAACAACTCAGAGAGAGCTCTGATTTTAGGTCTAGGATTGATACATATCATATCTTTATACCTCTCTTTCTTAAGTGTTCTAGGTGCATTTGTTCATATTATTGCACACAAGCACCTAGTCTTTCACCTTCCCTTGGTTTCTGAGGTTCCAAGAGGTTGTTCTTGATGTTCTTGGCTGGATTTGAGCCCAAGGAAGCAACAACATCAACACTTGTGAAGGTGGTCAACAAGGGTGAGAAACTTGCCTTTTATTCCCCTTTTTTGCATCCTATTTTTACCTGTCTTAAAGCTATTTTTGTGTTTAGTGTATTATACAAAAAAAGTTCTATTTTTAAGCCCTCTTAATTGTTTGCTAAGGGTGTTTTGTGGTTTGGGTGTGTTTGGTCACCCTTAGGCCTTGAAAGGCCTCATTTTGTGCCATTTTGTGCAAGTTTCGAGACTTTGGTGTTTGGGCCTCTTCACCACTGAAATCTTGAAGGATTTCAGTGGTGGAGATGGTGCCTTGAAGTCTCCAAAAGGGGAGGGCCACCCCCTCTCCTTGTTGTCCTTGAAAGGGACTATTTTTGATCTCTTAAGGAGCCTTATGTTCAAGTGTGTGTTGATCATGTCTAGGCTGCATTTCATGCTTATTATGCCATAATATAATCATGTTGTGTGTTGGTTTTGGTGCTCCATTCATGTTTAGTGTAGTTGCCATGTAATGCCTTGTAATTCCCTTAACATGTCTTAGGTTGTTAGCCTTTGTTCGAGCATGATTTAGGCTTAGACTTATGAATGTTTTGTGTTTATTTTGGCATGCTTTAGGTCTGTCCATAGTTGTTTGGGTCGATTTTGGCATGTTTAGCATAGCTCCTTCGCATTTGTGGCTTGCCGGGCTTGTATGCCTCAAGTGTGTGAATGTGTAGCTTGTGTTGCTTGCATCATTTTGGTGGTTTGGAACCATCCGACATGTAATTTCAGTCCCTTTGGCATGCTCATATGCTTGCCTAAGTCGCCTCTTTATTGCTTTGAAAGCATGTGTTGTATGCCCTTCGTTTTGGCCATTGTGCATACCTTTGAGTTTGAGTCACTTAGGTGCCATCTAAGTGGTCTTTTGGACTTCGTTTTATGTGTAAAAACTCTGTTTTTGGTCACCTAATGCATGCCATGTATGGTCGTGTTAAGTGTAGTCATTACCTCTTTGGTGAGCCTTGAGTACTTGGGCCTTTTTGCATGCTTTACTTGGTTTATTTAGTTGGTTTGGAACCTTCTATAACATGATTTTCAAAGCTTATGATGCATGCTAAGTGTCCATGATATCCCCTTTCAAGTGTGCTTGAGGGTTGTTTACTTAGTGCCTAAGTGTTAAATCTTAACATTTGCATGTGTGCGTGTGTGGTGGCTTTCATTTTTGGGGCATTTTGGTCACTGATTTTAGGCCTATTTAGAGTTGCCTAGATCATGTTTAAAACCATCATTTGCTTGGTTTGCATCGCCTCATGTTTGCTTGCATGCTTACATAAGTGTCTTGCCATGATCATGTTGCATATTAGCTAACATGCTTAGGTTGCATTGCACCTTGCATACATGCCTTGTTCCTTGACTTGGTGATAGGAATTGGGCCTTGTTTTGTTTGTTTGGTTTGCATGCATTTGACATGAAATTGCACACTTGTTTCTTTGGGCCATCATGCATGAAAATGTGTGATTGGTGGCCCGAGAATCGAGGCACATCCTCCTTTGAGTCACAAACATGATAATGAATGTGTTTGGTGCATACATTGTTTGAATTGAGCTACCATGCAAGTTTTGTCCTCTGCTGCTGTGAGTTGCAGGTTCTGCAGGAATTCATTGCCGGCCGGCAATGTTTAGTGCCGACCGGCAGTCAATTATCAGCCGATAGATGAATTCTTTGCCGATGGTTACATATAGCAGCCGGTGGTGATTCCCAGTATCCAAGGAAGTAGTTCTGAGACTTTGGCAGTTTCAAAGGAACAAAGCAGGGAAAACAGAGGCAAGCTAGGCATGGTAGTGCAATTCTGAGAGGAATCCGAGCGCGCGTGCATTTAGCCCTCGCCCCGAGGCGGTTTATAGTTTTTCCTTAGATTAATTAATTTAATTAATTTGTAATATTTAATTAGCTCGCGTAGTTAATTATTTGTATTATTCTTTTGGTCCCTCCGAGCGAGGGCAAATCTGTAATAAGTGTGAGTGAGTGGTGTGTATGTCTTCCAACCGCCACTTCTTTCTTCCCTTTTATTTACACGCTATGATGGTAGATTAGGGCACGTTTATTTTAGCATACCTTATGCAATGCATGTGGATCCATGCATTTGTTGACATGCACCGGCTCGGTACATCATGCAAACCACATTGTATCTTCAATTTCCAACTTGAATACGCAATCAATGATTGCATTTCACATGCCATTTTAGGGTTAGCCGAGCCTATCCTAATCACATTCTGTATGTGATGCATTAGTCATTCTAACATGAACTAGGGCATGCATTTTTGCTAACTAGTTTTTGTTTTGGCACGGAGTACGATGTAAGTATTTACGCTTTAGCATATCGCACGCGTGTGAATGTTAACCATGTGGCTAAATGCTTATATGAGATAAACTGTTTGAATGCCTGTGGGTGGAGGTTGGATTGCTTGAGTTGGAGAAACTCGTTGAAATCCGTGTTTTGGCCTACTTGCGAGTAGCAAAAGCCGAAACGTTTCCAAAACGAACGGATATGCAATGTTTGTTTCCAAATTAGGCAATCTAGTCTATACTTGTTTGCTGCACGCATAACATAGTAATTCTAGGCTAATAACCGGAACAAGAGCATGTAATGTTTTCAAAATCGGATATCACGGTTAGTAGAGGCCGGTCTTCGGACCGGGCGAAAGGGGGTGCTCATAGCTGACCTTCCCCGATCGTACCCAAGCTCCCGAGCCAAGACAACTTTGGTAATGATTTTGACACGCATTCTTCGCACCGAGTCAGGGTTTCCTAAATTTCCCCATTAAAAAATACTTAGGTGGCGACTCTGTATCTGGCAAAGCAGTCCATGTTTGGCACTTCTTTTCAAAAAACCTGTTTTCTCAAACGATTTGCCAGATTTGGACTCTTTGGTTCAAGATTAAGAACCGCAACAAACAAAAGGGAGTCCGAACTATAGCGAGGTCCCCCGCGGGCTTGTTACAGTTTCTGGCAACTCTGCTGGGGATTTTAGAGAGCTTGACTCGAACTCGTGATATCCTGTTTTGACTACACTTATGTGTTTCTTTGTATTGCATGTGCATTGGTGCGCCTAGGACACCGTGTTGGCCATCTGCTATTCCTGAGCGGTTTGCTGGAGGCTTGTCTTGTCAAGGCATGACCATAAGGCTGACCGGCTTGTCTTGTCAAGAGAACACAAACCGCACCTTTTGACCATTCGACCTAGTGCATATCGAAATCCATAGTGACCATTCCAAGCTAGGACTTGCTCACCCGATCATAGGTTGTTTGAAAAAACCCTAGTTCCCGACAAAATAGAAACCCTACCCCAACGAGGGTGTTTTGGCTCACTTGCTTGTTATGTGCTTTTAGAGTAACGATATATCGGGTTAAGTTTGGGTATCCGCCCGAGAGCACCAAGATCGTTGTTGAGAATCGCCAGTTCGCGGGTATCGCTCAGCTTTTGAATAGTGATTATGGGGAACAATGTTCGTTCAGTAGTAGAGTGCAGTTGTCCGGCTACACCCGTGTTTGATCTGCTTTTGAAATCGCTTGTTTTCCGCTTTCAGGTTCGAGATTCAGAGGGTTGATCCGTAATAGCTAGTGTCTTCTCCTTGCCGAGGTAGATCAACATGACACGTAACTCAAGAGATGGTGGTCATGACGGCCGCGCTGAGTCAAGAGACCACCCCACGTAATGAGACTATCGCTGACATGCCGCATCCACCTGTGCTTCGCCGCACATCCAATTTGGACCCTCAACTATATCAGCTCATGAGCCTACTACATTTGAACTAATGGGAATGATAGGTGATCTTCAAAGGTCCGTGACGGATCTCGCCTATGGGATGTCTCTGTACCACCACCGCACCATATGCCGGGCTTTATACCCCAAGAGCCCCCGCCATCGGGACGAATTGTAATTGAACTCACCAACCGGAGATGGCCTCCATATGGCAACGACGATCGAACCAAGTTCTAAATCAGCCGAGGCCGAGACAAAGGCAAGATGAAGGCGATGCCGACCTACCAACAACCGCTGGGGCCGAGGCTATGAAAGCCGGGGATGAACAAGCAACAGATATCCGCAGCTATGTCAAAAGTCAGGAGGATGCTTTTCCCACTCCGCCGAGGGCAATTCCAAATAATCAGAGAATCGGGATAGGCCCCGTCATGCCAAAACAGTTCTTCCCCCTCCCAGCCTTGCATCCGGAAAGGATCAGAAACCCAAGGCCACACCCACCGATCCGTTTGCTAGTGCATCTAGCAAGAGTGCTCAGGCTCCAAAGTACCTGCCCCGAGGGCGTAGGGTCTTTCATGCTCTCTACATGCCATTGTCCAAGGCACTTCAAATCCTTGCCGAGAGGGGACACCTTAAACCCCTGGAGCCTCGGCCTCTCCCGAAGAATCTCCCTGCCACACATGATGCTGCTCTGTACTGTGCGTACCACCAGCAGACTGGCCATGCTACCGACAATTGTTTCTGCCTCTGGCACGAGGTGCAAGATTTGATTGACAACGAGGTTATCCTCCCCCCCACTTCAGCAAAGTCTGTCACCACCCAGTTGTTGGATTTTGAGGATACAGACACTGCAAGTATGTAATCAGAAGGTGGACCGCCCATGGGCAGTGCCTGGCACGTTTTTGGATGTGGCGTTTGGCACGCATTTCTGGGTATCTGTTAATGTTAGTTTTGTAAAAATTCTGACTTGGGTGTCGAGTCAGTCTTTTGTTTTTGTTTTGAGTCTGTCTCTCTGTATGGAGTCAGTCTTTTTTTGCTTACAAGGTCTGTCTTGTTGTAATGAGTCAGTCCCTCTTGTATAGTATACTAGGTTATTTCAGGGTTGTTGCCTCAAACACCGTTTTGTCTTGTAATTAGTTGTTTTTTCTTTTTGAGCCTGTTGCTGCCGAGGAGCCGGTTATACCAGCAAATCTAAATGAAACAGCTGCGGCTATCATGTGCCGTATTTGTTGCTATTTGAGTTAGCCGTGCCAGAGGATGTGAATGGAACGACAGTGCATTTCGCCTACTCTCTTGTGCCTTAAACATCGTCGTAATGACCTAAGCTTTTCATAAAACCCCATTTCGAACACTGCGGTGTTGAAAACGAAGAGGAAGTAATTCCTCGGGTTTTGTAAAATTTTGATCATTTTGAGAGAAAGAGAGGCCTGCTAAGCTTTTAATGAATGAAATCATGCTTGTCGGCGTGAGTACTGAGAAGGATCTTGGTTCGATCCAAACTGGTTCCACACTATCTTCGACGCGAATGATTTATCGCTTTCTTAAAAACTTTCAAAAACGGAATGTCTTGCGAAGACCGGTGTGGAACCGCTCCTGAGATTGTGCAGCCCAGGATCGCTCTCGGTCTCAAGATTCAATTCATCTGTTCAAACCTGGAATCCGTTCAAAACGTTCAACAGTGTCATGAAACGCCTGTGTGGCCCACTTTGAAGCAGCCCTTGAGCAAGAGGCACCAAAGCCAGATTAAGGAGATCATATCCCACCAGGCGAGGCTCATGCAGCAGCCGTGATGAACTTTTCTGCAAATCAACACAACGGTCATCCTCCTGGATACAGAAAGGCCTCAATCTCATAACCATTTGGCATGGGCTTGCTACACCTTTTACCCTTTGAGAGGCTCGCTGGGCCGGAAACCCGGAAGGGCGGCCCAGGCAAAAGTTAGAGCAAAGAAAAAGAAAAGAGAAAAAGAAAAATACAAAAAGAAGCAAAAAAGAGAAAAGAAAAGAAAAAATATAGCAAAAGAGATAAAAATGAAAATGCAAAAGAAAAGAAAAGAAAAAGAAGGAAAAAGAAAAGCATAGCTCGCAAGGTCGAAAACCTGCATTGGGCACCTTGGCAAAAGTTAGAGCCTAAACAGTGAAGGTTAAAATAACCGAGTGTACCTTAACCGGAACTACGTAAGGCTTGATTCCCATGTTTGGGATACGTAAGCAACTTCATCTTGAAGTCCAGCCCCCAACGCTTCCATAGCGTCTCAGTCCATGTCATGGTTTTGATCACTTTTGTCTCCTCCGAATCCAATGTCTCACGGCTAAAGAACCCTAACTACGCGTGATTAACTTCCTCTTGAAGTCCAAACCACCAACACCTTCCAGTGATCGTGTCCATATATTGATTCGCACCGCCTTCGCCTCTCTCAGGTCCGAGGGTCCGATCGTCAACAAGGACTGGCTTGCAACATGCCGCGGCATCATCCAAACAAGGGGCAACTTTCCGTTGCCATCCATTGCCATAAGTTGCCCTGAGTTATCGTCCAAACCAGGGGCAACTTTCCGTTGCCTTTATCCCCCTTTAAGCCAGGGGCAATTTTCCATTGCCTCCGATTCGAGGTTGCATATCTCGAGGGTAAGTTCTGTGCTCATTTGAGCATTGACTGTTTGCAAAAATAGTTTTTGAAAATTTTCACTGAGGTTGACTTATTTTCTCGAAAACTGTTTCATTTTCAAAATTGGACCATGTTTGGACCCAAAAAGGAGAATTTTCAGTGCTCACAGCCTGAGTCACATGATTTTCAAATCAAAAATCGAATAAGTGTGTTAATCCAACTCTCATTCTTGATCAAAACTGTTTTAGAAAACAAAAAATGGTCAAAATGACGAACTAGGGGCACGATTGAGTCAGGTCTTCTGTCTTTCCCCGCTAACATGCTTGCCAACAGGGCACCCTATTCACCAGAAGAAATAGCCGTGAGCTAACAGTGTTGGGCGTGAATCTGCGACTTCCTATTCATCCATTAATCACCCTGGGGAGGGATAAAAACGAGAGAATAAAGAATAGAGAGGTGTAAGCAGAGAGAGAAGTGAGCAAGAGGGTTTTGAGAGAAAAATCGAGCTTGAGGGCCGAGTGATGTGAGAGTCACAAATAAGAAAGGGTGGGGAATAATACCCGGAGGAATTGGCTCCTCGAGATTTGAGGTCTTTTTGTAAACGTGTCCGTGTGTCGTGTCTCTTGACCTTTCGGTCTCGGTTTTAGCTTTGAGTCTTTTTCGAGCATGTCTCGTTCTTTTAGGTTGTGTGCCTTTTGTTTCTTTGTTTGAGTCTGTCTCGCTGTGGTAGGCTCGACACCCCGGTTGAAAACCCTTCTTTACTTCAAAAAATCGTTGTGCTCAGAATGCTGTGCCACTCTCTACATCTATGCGAGGCAGGAGAAAGAGAAGAGAAAATTTGGGACACCCGAGTGTGTTTCAACTGCAACCGTGTCAGTTTTCGTGGTCCGTCTTGTCAAATTAGGGCTGTTTGTTCAGGGTTTGCTGTGTGCAGAATGAACCGAGCGCTGTGTTATGGGTTGTATGCAGGTCAATCCCCAGTAGAGTGTGGGCTGTGTATCCAGTTTGAGTAGTGGTTTGTATGAGTTGTTTTGCTGATTAATTGGTTGGTTATCCGATTATCATAGTACAATTGCTCAAGTTTTAGACAATAGATCAATATCATTTACATTTGAGGTGTAACATGATGCAATGCAGTGCAAAGTATGAAATACGTAGATATGTACAGATATAACATTCTTTTCAGACAAAAAGTTTGTTTCATTTCATAATCTTTTTCAAGTACATAGTTTTGAAGAAGACAAAAACCTGCTCGTGGCAGTACAAGGTAATCTAACTACCAAAAGAGAAAGAATACAAAGAAAACAAAAAAAAAGTAGCAAAGTCTCAGCAAAGATCGATGATCTCGCGCCTAAGGATCCATCTCGCCCTCTTCTGGCAGAGCTCAGAGCATCACCAGAGCCTCGCCGCGAGCCCGAAGCTATCCCTGCCTCCTCCGACGCCCCGCCTCGCTGTCTCCTCCTCGCACTCGCTGTTCGAACTGGAGCCCGCGAGCGCTCCCGACGTAGTGCGCCCCTCTGCACGAGGATATATCCCGCCATCTCGTAGAAATGGGAGGTCTAGCTGAACGCCACCCGCCGAGGAAGTGGGAAGGAGGTCAAAAACATGAAAGGCAAATGCATCAAGATGTATGTAATGCAGCAGGTATGAGTACAGAGTATGAATATCGCGAAAGCGCTTTATCGCTGCGCAGCGATGAGTACAAGACGTGCATGCCATGAGCGCTGAATCAAGATGTAATCAGCAGGTGAGTACAGTGTATCAGATGCCGTGAGCAGTTCATCAGATGTTGTGTTATGCGTCAGAATATGTAAAGCAGTTTGTGTATGGTTTGAAGCTATGTCAGAGAGAACATACCGGAAGGCCGTAAAAGGCTAGGAAGTCGAAGGTCCGCTGCAGCATCCCCGTCATGGAGGCATTCATCTCCAGTAACTGCCGGGTGTATCTAGAAGACGCCTGCAAGGGAATTAGATGCATCAATATTCTGTGGAATACCAAATAAATTGAAATGAAATAACTGTACAGAAATGCAGTAACACATACCGGAGGCAGGACGAGGACACCGACAAACTCGTGATCAGCCGGCGAAAGGGCGAAGGGGATCTGATAGGTCGCCCCATCCGACTCTCGGAAAGTTAGCGAAGTAGGGAGGGCGGACCAACTGGCCTCCCGCCCTTCAACTCCGCCGCCATGACTCGAGCCTCCTCGCGCCTCCTCCTACTCTCGCCCGGCCACCGGTGCTCAGTGTCTTCACCGACGGCCACCGCCAGGCCGCGATGATGAAGGTCCGGACGTATTTCGAGTAATCACCTCGCCAGAGTCCGCTTCCCACCCGATGGTGTAGTCCGCCATCTCGCCCGGTGAAACGCCGGTGTCCTCATATGCTCGAGGGTGCACGGATCGCTCGCCGCACGCTTAGGGTCTCGACGCAAGAAGCGCCACCAGTACCAAGCCCGGCGCATCGCCTCTAGCAGAATCCGATAACGCAAGGTCTCAACGGCACCGGCAAACTGATCTCGCATCATCGCTGGCAAAGGAGCCCAAGGCTGCCAGGTGATCTGAAATTGAAATACAGTTTGTTACCTACTGATATTGCAAATACACAGTGGAAAAGCAAAGCTTAAATGAACTGTAAGTAAAACATACCTCGGCAGGGGTGATGGTGTCGAAGTAGCGGCGGAAGAAGTTGAATGTCTCCCGCGGCCTCCGGGTGCCTCTCCCGTCAAAACGACGTGAGAAGGGGACGACCAGAGGGGTCTCTGCGTTGGGTACAGGAGCGAGCCTAGGGAAGTAGGCATAAACCCACAACTGCAAGTTGAATACCAGAATGTTTATCAGATAAAGCAGAATACAGAATAAAACAGAAATAACAGAGCAGTGTTGTGCAGTGTATTAAGCAGAGTGTACCGTGTGAGCAAGCAGTACCAAGGTAAAGCAGTATGTGTGTGTGTAGTGTACAAGATACGTAAGTGTAAAGCGTACTACAAGCAGTACGTAAAGTACGTAATGTAAATGAAAATGAAAAGAAAAGGAAATGTACCTCCTAAGCACGCCAAGAGCCCCTCGAGCAACCACGCCAATGAGGTCGAGCTCATGTATCCGTAGAGAGTGGCCAGAGCGGTGCCACCCCAGTCAAAATGCAAGATGTCCCACACATCCACCAATGCACTGAGAAAGCAGAGGGGCACTGTTCGCCTTGGCCGGCGAAGATCGCCGCCCCAAACAGAACATCGAAGCAGCGGCATACCTCTCCGCTGCCTCCTCGAAATACATCGGAGTCGTCAACAAGAAAGGGCTGGACCCGAAACTGCACCTCGAACCAGGAGTACCAGACGAAGCCAGGGCGCGCCAGAGGCGGTGTCGCGCCAAGTAAGTAGACCTAAGCTGCGGTCCACTCATCCATAGCAATATCAAAGGGGATCGGATCACCCCCTACCCCGATGCCGGTGAGCACCGAGAAATCGTAAGGGGTCATCGTCATGTCCCCGGTCGCAGATAAGTGGAATGAATCGGTGGTGTCCCACCACCTCTCCACCAGAGCGGCGAGGAGAGGCTCGCAGTAGTAAGCCCGAGAGTCCTCAGAAGGCGCCACCGTCGAGATAATGTGGCGAACGGCGCTTGAAGCTTCGTACCACTCATGAAGCGACGGTGTTCCCATACCCATGATGGTATAGGAATCTCCTCAGATTCAAACAAATAGTTGCAAAGCAAGATGAAATGTACAGCTTTGAAGGAACAAAATCAATCGGCAAATGTGGCATGCATGCAAGTTTTTTAGATTCAAACAGATACCGGGTGCCGGTGTGCTTACAGTGAACTACAACATTTGATGCGTCAGTGTGTTTGCGTGGCTCCGTGCAAATGTGGCATGCGTACAAAGTTTTCAGATTCAGACAGATATCGAGTGTCGATGTTTGCAGTGAAATACGGTGTGTGCCGTGGTTTGAGTGGTTTACGGCTAGTGCAGTGTGTGCATGTGTCATTTCTTAAACAGATATCAGTTGCAAGTTTGTTTGTGATCAACTACAATACACAATGCATCAGAGTATCAGAGCTAAAACAATTAAAGAATCTAATCGGCTGTGGCAGTTGACAGTTAAAAGGTTCCACAGTGCAGAAAATTAAAGCAGAGAAAAGATGTTACCTCGGAAGCGTCGAAGGAAAGGTGAGAGGTAGGCTCACAGCAGGTTTCGGATCCAATGCCATGTCGAAGCTCCTGAACTGGCATAATCCGTCGGGTGGTAGAACGTGGATTGCCGGCCGGTAGGTCACCGGGTCGAAAGGGCGCTCGCTCAACGGGAGGAGCTCGACCTCGGGATCCATCTCGTGATCCGAGGGAGTCCCGCCGCATGGAACATCGTCGGCCATGTCGAGAATGACGGGAAAATGGTCGAAGAATGAAAATAGGCTCGGAATACGAAGAGTCAACTCGAAAGTCAACCCCCGGGAGGGTGGAAAATGGCCGGAAAGGGTCGGGACGGAAAAAGGTATGGAAATGAAGAGGAAATCAAGGGGAACAAATCCCGAAAAGGGGGAAATGGCAAAGGGAGCGCCGAAATGAAATTTCAATCGGTCGAAAATGTCCGAAACGCGATGAACTTCGCGAATCGAACGACGAAAATGGCGCGAAAACACAAAGAAAGGACCGAATGAGGGGAGAAAAAGACTCTAGAGAGAGAGGGTATGTTTTTTCGGCGGAAGAGGAATAAGGAAATAGGGTTTAGAAACCCTATTTTAAAAGACCCAAGGCGAAATGTCAAATCTGCCCCGACTCAGCAACTTTTTGCCGGTCGGCAACATTTTGTGCCGGCCGGCAGAATATTGTGCTAATGGAATTATTTTCAGCCGATGGACAGCCGGTGGCCTTCTATCCCGGCCGGTGATGTTCCCACAGCCTTGTTTAGGCCATTTGAGGGGTTTTTGGTCTTCATAGCTCAAGAAAGTGCAAAAAAGTGTATCTCCGATGCTCAACCGACCGCTTTTGACCTCGGATCGTCTTCAGGCGTGGCACTCAAATTCATGCAATGTTGTATCCTTTTGTATCATTTTGTCTTTTGCAAGATTCAAAAGTTGCCCCGTCTGCGTTGCACGCGTTCATCGCACTACTTCGGTGCATTACATCGCGCCATCACGCGCCTCACAATCGCATGGTTATGCACGTACTACACACGTTGTAACACGCACCCCTTGCATTGTCATTGCATTTTTTATTATAAGCATTGTCATGCGTTTCAAATACATACGTCGCCTCGTGCATCGTTCGCGTTGTTATACATTCCCTTACCATGCATCGTCGTGTATTCCGAGACACGTACGTTGTTATGCATTTAAGTCCATTTGCATTGTCTTGCATCTCATGAGGCATGCGTGTCTCATTTGTTACATCTTACACTCCATGTGGCATGCGTGTCACATTGGCCTCATTCCCATTGGCACGTGTACCCCATTGGCATTGGCATGCGTGTCTCATTGGCATTGGCATGCGTGTCTCATTTGCATTAGCATGCGTGTCTCATTTGCTGTATCTTGCATTCTTTTTGTGACTTGCGTGGTCTCGCTCGTCACATGCTTTTGTCTTTCCTCTCTCGCGTGTACTACGCTGAGAGGCCTTTTGTCTTTCCTCTCTTGCGTGTACTACGCTGAGAGGCCTTTTGTCTTCCCCCTCTCGCGTGTACTACGCTGAGAGGTTTCTTTTTGCTTTGCTTTTTCCTCTCCTGCACGATACCGAGGATGTTGTGTTTGAGACTCGGTGTTCTCAGAGTCGCTTAGCCTTCTCCGTAAGGCGCCGTGAGAATTGCTTAATTCTCTTAATCCTTTCTCGCATGAGATGTAGTTTGGTTCACGCCACTTGCTTGCATAGCATTTGCTTAAAATGTGGCATTTATTTTGCATAATTGCCATCACAAGATGCACTTGCATTGTGCATCACCACGCCACGGTCTAGGAGACCTTAAATCCTTGGAGGGTGCTAAACCTTTACCATTTTTTTCACGGTCTAGAGACCTTAAATCCTCAGAGGTGCAAGACCTTCAAGACCTTCGGTGCATTAAGGTGCACACCTCATTGCATTTGGCATGCATCGCATCGCTATTTCACGACTTCACCTGCTTCGCGCCCAACACCGTCCGTGGGACCAAAACATGCACGGTTTGGCGAGATCTTAAACCCGCCATTTGCATTGTTATGCATCTCAAAAGCAGCAAGATGGTCGCACCTTTCAAATCATGCATCGTACATTTCAAGACATGCGTCGCCTCGCGTCATTCGCATTGTCATGCATTTCAAAACACGTACGTTGTCACATGCATTGTCATGCATACATTTTGCATCACGGTCTAAGAGACCTTAAATCCTGGAAGGTGCAAGACCTTCGCTGTTTCGCACACACAATTCATGCATTGTCATGCATTCGCAGTCGTATGCTGTCACAAGATTTCAAATTCATGCATCGTGCATTCTAAGCCGCGCGTTGGCGCGCATTTCAAAAAAAAAAATCATGCATCATGCGCATTTCAAAAACAAAACACAAAAAAACATTCATTGTCATGCATACATTTTTGCATCACGGTCTAGGAGACCTTAAATCCTCTGAAGGTGCAATTCCTTTGGTGTTTGTCGTGCCCGAACGACTTTCGGTGGTCTGGTAAAGCCACCTGCCTGTGTGTGCGGTGAGTTCCTAGAAGGCTAACTGGGGATGGTGAAAACTAGAGTTCGAATGGCTTATGCCTAGAACGCAAAGGTTCGATTTCGAGACTAAAGTCTGGATTAAATACCCAGGGGGTGTACCTCGCTTGAAATCAGATGGAAACCCCATAGGTTAAGGCAAGATGTTTGCGCCACCGATACTGAACCAACCTAGTGTATCGTCCTGTTGGTAAAGATAGGGAAAGCTGCAATCATAGCCATCGCATCATTAGCATGTGTCATGCATTTCAAAAAACAACAAAAACAACATGCATCATTATAAATATTGCATATGTCATGCATCATTGTAAAAACATGCATATGTCATGCATCATTGTAAATATTGCATATGTCATGCATTTCAAAAAATCCAAAACCAAAAAAAAAAAAAAAACCATGCATATGTCATGCATTTCGTTGTAATATAGTGCATATGTAGTGCATTTTCTGTAAACATCCATATAGTCGCATGCATCCGCTGCATCACCACCTCCATCTATGGTTTGCGCCTTTCCTTGTTAAGCTTGGTCTGGCATGTGCTTATACTTTTCACGTTGAAGCACAGTTCTGCAAGTGTACGCGCCTATTCCTTGATGAACTTGGTTTGAGGGTGGTAGCACCTTTTCTGTGTTAGACATGGCTTGTACGTGTACATGCCTTTCCTAGGCAAAATACGGTTTTGGCTACACGCCATATCCATTTATATTACATTGTAGTGTAATTATTGCATCCAGCATTAGGATCATTGTTCTTTCCCTAGCGGGTTGTCACCCCAGTTATGTCATTCCACCCAATACTTGTTCTTGTGTCCGCTCATATCACTCATAGTTCGACATCGTTCTATGGTAGACGGACTTGTTACTTCCATCAATCTATTTGACATATGTGTAGTTTCGAACCGCTCATGATTGAATCATGATTCAATTGCTCTGCATTTAGTTTGCATTGTTTCAATTGCATTGCATTATCATTTGCATTGTTTATACTTAGTTTTGTATATATTGCATATCATTTTGCATTCGTCATTGCATTGTCATGCATATTGCTAACGATATTGTACCTGTTAAGTTTACTTTCTTTTCAGGCACGATATTGTATGTACGGTTCATTTGAGGCCGGTGCAACCGGACGAGCCGCACAGGTATTGTATCCTCCGAGTGAGACGTTTTGAGAATTGCATAATTCTCTTACATCCTTTCTGCATCGTAGTGTAGATAGGTGTTTGCTAGCTTATAACTGTTGCATGCGTGCTTCATTACAGCTTTCTTTGCATGATCATAAGTTATGCTCGGCTTCTTGCATTGTCTTGCATTTTGCCCCTGCCGGGCGATACCTTGTTTATCTTGCATGTTTGTCCAAGTCTTCGCCTTGTCAAAATGGGTCGCCTCTCGGCTTTGACATTCACTCCGCCATTGTTATGACTTTCGAAGTTCTCACAAACAGGCAAATCAGAGACACCCCATTTTTGACTGCCCTCAAGGCTTTGACGCCACCGCTGAACACTCAGTGATTATCCATGTTTGTGTTTGTTTGGAGTTCCCGAGTTCTCGCCACGCGCCTTTGCCTCGTGATCTCCAAACTCGACTGCTTTTGTGTCCGGGTTTTGCACCAAACACTTGTGTTTTGCTCAGAGGGCGTGGAATGCCTTGGGTGGCATCCCCACACACCACCCGCACTAGCTAGCGGCCACCGGCAGGTTTTTCTTGCAACCGGCAAAATATATTCCCGCTCGGCACTCTTTCTTGCCGGCCGGCACTCAATTTTGTCAAAATGACATTCTTTGCCTTTGCCTAATCGGCAGCTTGCTTTTTCAGATATTTTGAAACAAACAGATGGCTTTGGCTTCCCCTCCATACACGTGTATGGAGAGATGCACTTCTTGTCTTGCTTGGTGACTAAGCTTACAAGATTGCCTCTTCTATAAGAGGAGGCCTTCCCCCTTGGCTTGAGGGTTGGCTTTTTGGGGAGAAAACAACTCAGAGAGAGCTCTGATTTTAGGTCTAGGATTGATACATATCATATCTCTATACCTCTCTTTCTTAAGTGTTCTAGGTGCATTTGTTCATATTATTGCACACAAGCACCTAGTCTTTCACCTTCCCTTGGTTTCTGAGGTTCCAAGAGGTTGTTCTTGGTGTTCTTGGCTGGATTTGAGCCCAAGGAAGCAACAACATCAACACTTGTGAAGGTGGTCAACAAGGGTGAGAAACTTGCCTTTTATTCTCCATTTTTGCATCCTATTTTTACCTATCTTAAAGCTGTTTTTGTGTTTAGTGTATAATACAAAAAAGTTCTTTTTTTAAGCCCTCTTAATTGTTTGTTAAGGGTGTTTTGTGGTTTGGGTGTGTTTGGTCACCCTTAGGCCTTGAAAGGCCTCATTTTGTGCCATTTTGTTCAAGGTTCGAGACTTTGGTGATTGTTTTTCACCAATGAAATCTTGAAGGATTTCAGTGGTGGAGATGGTGCCTTGAAGTCTCCAAAAGGGGAGGGCCACCCCCTCTCCTTGTTGTCCTTGAAAGGGACTATTTTTGATCTCTTAAGGAGCCTTATGTTCAAGTGTGTGTTGATCATGTCTAGGCTGCATTTCATGCTTATTATGCCATAATATAATCATGTTGTGTGTTGGTTTTGGTGCTCCATTCATGTTTAGTGTAGGTGCCATGTAATGCCTAATTCCCTTAAGTTGTTTTAGGTTGTTACCTTTTGTTCGAGCAAGATTTAGGCTTAGACTTATGAATGTTTTGTGCTTATTTTGCCATGCTTTAGGTCTGTCCATAGTTGTTTGGGTGGATTTTGGCATGTTTAGCATAGCTCCTTTGCATTTGTGGCTTGCTGCTTGTATGCCTCAAGTGTGTGAACGTGTAGCTTGTGTTGCTTGCATCATTTTGGTGGTTTGGAACCATCCAACATGTAATTTCAGTCCCTTTGGCATGCTCATATGCTTGCCTAAGTTGCCTCTTTATTGCTTTGAAAGCATGTGTTGTATGCCCTTTGTTTTGGCCATTGTGCATGCCTTTGAGTTTGAGTCACTTAGGTGCCATCTAAGTGGTCTTTTGGACTTAGTTTTATGTGTTAAAACTCTATTTTTGGTCACCTAATGCATGCCATGTATGGTCGTGTTAAGTGTAGTCCATTACCTCTTTGGTGAGCCTTGAGTACTTGGGCCTTTTTGCATGCTTTACTTGGTTTATTTAGTTGGTTTGGAACCTTCTATAACATGATTTTCAAAGCTTATGATGCATGCTAAGTGTCCATGATATCCCCTTTCAAGTGTGCTTGAGGGTTGTTTACTTAGTGCCTAAGTGTTAAGTCTTAACATATGCATGTGTGCGTGTGTGGTGGCTTTCATTTTTGGGGCATTTTGGTCACTAATTTTAGCCCTATTTAGAGTTGCCTAGATCATGTTTAAAACCATCATTTGCTTGGTTTGCATCGCCTCATGTTTGCTTGCATGCTTACATAAGTGTCTTGCCATGATCATGTTGCATATTAGCTAACATGCTTAGGTTGCATTGCACCTTGCATACATGCCTTGTTCCTTGACTTGGTGATAGGAATTGGGCCTTGTTTTGTTTGTTTGGTTTGCATGCATTTGACATGAAATTGCACACTTGTTTCTTTGGGCCATCATGCATGAAAATGTGTGATTGGTGGCCCGAGAATCGAGGCACATCCTCCTTTGAGTCACAAACATGATAAGGAATGTGTTTGGTGTATACATTGTTTGAATTGAGCTGCCATGCAAGTTTTGTCCTCTGCTGCTGTGAGTTGCAGGTTCTGCAGGAATTCATTGCCGGCCGGCAATGTTTAGTGCCGACTGGCAGTCAATTATCAGCCGATGGATGAATTCTGTGCCGATGGCCACATATAGCAGCCGATGGTGATTCCCAGTATCCAAGGAAGTAGTTCTGAGACTTTGGCAGTTTCAAAGGAACAAAGCAGGGAAAACAGAGGCAAGCTAGGCACGGCAGTGCAATTCCGAGCGGAATCCGAGCGCGCGTGCATTTTGCCCTCGCCCCGAGGCGGTTTACTGTTTTTCCTTAGATTAATTAATTTAATTAATTTGTAATATTTAATTAGCTCGCGTAGTTAATTATTTGTATTATTCTTTTGGTCCCTCCGAGCAAGGGCAAATCTGTAATAAGTGTGAGTGAGTGGTGTGTATGTCTTCCAACCCCCACTTCTTTCTTCCCTTTTATTTACCTGCTTATGATGGTAGATTAGGGCACGTTTATTTTAGCATACCTTATGCAATGCATGCATGCATCCATGCATTTGTTGACATGCACCAGGCTCGGTACATCATGCAAACCGCATTGTATCTTCAATTTCCAACTTGAATACGTGCACCGAATGATTGCATTTTACATGCCATTTTAGGGTTAGCCGAGCCTATCCTAATCACATTCTGTATGGGATGCATTAGTCATTCTAACATGAACTAGGGCATGCATTTTTGCTAACTAGTTTTTGTTTTGGCATGGAGTACGATGTAAGTATTTACGCTTTAGCATATCGCACGCGTGTGAATGTTAACCATGTGGCTAAATGCTTATATGAGATAAAATGTTTGAATGCCTGTGGGTGGAGGTTGGATTGCTTGAGTTGGAGAAACTCGTTGAAATCTGTGTTTTGGCCTACTTGCGAGTAGCAAAACCCAAAACGTTTCCAAAACGAACGGATATGCAATGTTTGTTTCCAAATTAGGCAATCTAGTCTATACTTGTTTGTCATACAAGATAACATAGTAATTCTAGGCTAATAACCGTAACAAGAGCATGTAATGTTTTCAAAATCGGATACCACTTAGTAGAGGCTTGTCTTCGACCGGCGAAAGGTGCTCATAGTCGACCTTCCCGATCGTTCCAAGCTCCCCGAGCCAAGACAACTTTGGTAATGATTTTACACGCATTCTCGCACCGAGTCGTGGTTTCCTAAATTTCCCATTAAAAATATTTAGGTGGTGACTCTGTATCTGGCAAAGCAGTCCATGTTTGACACTTCTTTTCAAAAAACCTGTTTTCTCAAACGATTTGCCAGATTTGGACTCTTTGGTTCAAGATTAAGAACCGCAACAAACAAAAGGGAGTCCGAACTGTAGCGAGGTCCCCTGCGGGCTTGTTACAATATCACATACTTGTTACAAATTTTTTGATTACATATACACTCGCCCCCCTCGATATTAGAATCCTGCGTCCATCCCTATCATTTAATGTTCTTAAATTTGTGTTGAATGTGAATTAGTCAAAAGTCTTTTTGTTATTGGTCAATAATGTAGTGTTTGGAACATAGATTTTGAAAGACAAAGAAAAAATATGAGTGAAATATAAATAAAATATAACTACATTTTTTATGACTGAGTGTCTGGATCAATTTATGCACACCTCAATTAATTTCGAAATTCACGTAAAACGCCCTCTTCCCATGAATTGGACAAATCTCAGACAGTGCTTGCGAGCATAGGCCCAAAGAGTTGAAAGCACCTAGTGAGGGGTGAACCTAAAATCTGATTATAGTACATCCTCAGTCCTGTGTTGCACCCACTAAGCCAACCAACCCCTTGAAATTATAAAATAAAATTACGTTTCAATCACTTTTTCATTTCCTTTACAAATCTGTACCTAAATTCATAATCCACACTTTTTTGATCAAGTGTACTTGGAATTGCTCTCGATGTAATAGACGTTAGTTTAACTTCAAATTTTTGTGGGTTTTTCTATTTTTTTTTAATGAAAAACAATAAAATGTTCAAAAACACAAAAATCATTCCCTTCTGCATTTTTAGAGCCTTTGCTACAACCCTCAATATTCATTCTTTTGCCAGTAGCTTAACTAAGGTTAGGTTGGGACTTTAACTAGTAAAAGAGTGAAGGGTTAGAGAGGCTATAACATAATAGTCTGGGGATTAGGATCAAACCCTCAACCCTCTCTACCTCTTCTCTCTAGATCCTTTTTTTATTACAATCTTCTTACATTGTTCGGCTCAAATTGCCTACATCCATGGAAGAGAGAGTTTCCACTATAAATTAAATAGAGAATACATGTGAGATAGCCAAACTACTCAAAACACACACTATTACCCAAGCCACATGCCTGGTGCCCATGGTACTTTTTTCTCTCACCCTTACATCTCTATTGTTTTTCCTCACTATTCTCTTAATCTCTCTTAAAAAAAATCCCATAGTCCACATGACTATTTCTAATAGTCTACCCATAAGAATTCTAATTCTATACAATAAGTAACCAAATCCTACAGATATTAGGTTTCTTAGTAGATTATGAATTCCACTATCCTAACCCAAATACATAGATACATCAACCTGATAACCGTATGGGACCCACATTTATCATATGAATAGACGAATCCTAACAAAAACACATAACACATTAAACTATGCAACACCAAGACCTAACAAAGAAGAGAAACCCTGAAAACTAAAAAAATATGAAACTAAAACCTCAACCCAAAAAAAGAAACTTAGTCCTCGATGGAGACCACCTGCATTAGCTTAAAAATCTTAAAGAAGCTTCTTGATGTATCGCAGTTGGAACACAAAATTGGTCACACAGTCAAGAGAAGCAATTGATCTTTTTGTTTTTTTCTTTTGGTCGTTAATTTTGTATTTGCTTGGTTTTGTTTCATATTTCAACTTAGTTGATATATGGCCTTTAAATTATGATACTTTTGTCTTGGCCTTTTGTGCCTTCTTGATGTAATTTTTATATATGTTATACTTTCATTTTGCATCAATAAATCTTGTTTACAAATCAAAAAAATAAAATAAAAAATAAAAAATGCAAGAGAAGCATGATTTAGATTTAACGCAAAAAGCCATTCTTGTCACTATGAGCTCAGGAAGAAGAAGCTAATCAGGTTGAACTTTATTAAACACCAAATCATTTCTAATGAACTAAATCGACCAGAGGATCACAAATGGAATCGTTTCCGAAATGACCTTTTTTTCCTAATTGGAACTCATTACCACCAAGAAAACAATGAGTTCTGTGGGAGCCAAAAAATAATATATCAACTTATTGGGGCTAACCGAAACAAGGCCTGACAATGGGCCTTGCCCAAACAAGCAAGCCCACCAAACAAATATCTACTAAGCAAATATCACATCCTGCATCTATATAAAATGAGGGCATCCCAAGGAGTAAGGTATGCCTCATTTCTTAGCACCAGATAGCACAAACACACACACTCATCAGTTCTTCATCATCTTTCTTTGATTCAAGTTACTAACTTTATCATTGACGTGTCTCCGGCCGAAAACTCAGGTTGGGTGGCGCCGACCATGCTTATCTTTGCAGATTTATGGAGCAAAGCTCATCTCTTCATTGGATCTCTACAATCCATGTGAGAGGATTTTCTAGATCTCACAATCGGTGCCGTTTGTGGGAAAGAGCTAAAGAATTCAATGAAGAGAAGAATAGATACGACACTCAAGGTGCTCGGACCAGTGAGCACCAAGGGTAACCAATCTCTTTCTAAAAAAGGAGACCCACAATTGCATATTTGGCTTCTTGCTTTTTGATTATGCTTATTGATAAAGTTCAAGTGTGTGTATACATATATATTTGATCAAACCCTTGTTGAATATCAATATTGCTTAGAAAGGTTGACAAAATAAGATGAAGTTAGTAGCTCTACAATTGGGTCTTAACTCTCTCTCTCTCTCTCTCTAGAATTGTTCCTAGCAAGCTATTAAAAATATAAAAAAATAAAAAAAAATGCTTCCAACCCTGGGGCCGAGTAGCTTATTCATTGCTTCACTATTTTGGAACATCGCCGAAATTATAAGATGCCGAACATACTCCAAACCCAAATTCGTATTGCATCCCATCCTCGAAATCGGGATCTGTGAACATAATATTATCATCTATATGTGCCGAACTCACTAAATGGAATCGTGAAACAGTCTCGGCAAAGAGTGAGGGTTGTTCGGCGTCGATGAAAGGCTGAGAATAAGCATTGCCGAGCACGTAAAATTGAAGACCATTTTCCCTGATGAAGACCAAGGTTCTTTAGCAAGATCACTCATGTCACTCGGCAATGTTGTCTACCCAAGAAGAAGACCTTTCTAGCAAAGGCATTGGCCATCTTGACCAAGCTCACTGAGGAAAGCTGAAGTTACCCAATGCTAAACCATGCTGAGTAAAATGGAGCACCGACTTTCTACACAGGCAAAGTAATTCTCATTCAAAACACTGTTTCAACAGTCGGAATCCAACGCCTTGAATCGCCCAGTAGACCACAAGCCATACCGACAACTACAACACTACTGTTGTCGGTGACCACAACACCCATTTAACAATTGATAATTATAATGAGCTTGCCGAGTTACTAACATTGTGAAGCCACCAGATTAGACCCGCGATCAAGTTCACCAATATTCTTACTCAACAACATTGCAAAGTCAAACATCGCTCCACGCATACGGCGATAACTACAATCGCACCTTAGCTACCACTTTGCCGACTAATTTTCACACCGAGAAGTAAACTAGCCCCGATTGTTCGAGTGCAAATTCAATGACCCATCATGAGCCTCGCCAAGCTCTTTTGTCAAGCATATTCTGCCACCAAGCACACTTCACCACCGAGCACATCCTGCCAAGAGCACATTTTTCCAAAAACCTTCTTTCAGCCGACCACACTTTAACCGAGGAGAAGAGTCGAACAATTCCCAAAAGAAAAAAAAAGAAAAAAAATAATAGAACAATGTTATTTTTGGTCAACTTTCAGAGGTCCGATGTCATCCAAACAAAGGCAAAATGAGGCATCAGAATAATGGAATGAATACTAGCTCACGAGATGAATTCAATGCCGCAAAAATGAGGCCAATCAGACTTAAAACGGCGGATATACAAGAGCTCAAAGTCAGGAGTTTGAATTTAAAAATTCTGGATTTCACGACCTGCTGCATAGAGAAAATGACATTAGGATTTATCATGCGCTTCTCGTCACAAGGTGCTCCGTTGCATCTTAGCACGTTAGGGTTAATCGAGTGGTCCGATAACTTCAGGCATGACTACCCTCAAGGTTTTCGTCATGTAGAATCCATTTTCAGAGTCCAATTTTGCAAGGGGACATTAAATGATAGATCAATGGTCAAATCGCATTCGATTAGCATGCAATTTTGACAGTAGGCTCCTGGAGTGCTAGGCCACAATCATCCATCTTCATCGATCATTCATTCATCTCTTGGCCATCTACTGCCACCTGGGGCAGGACCCACAACTTGAATTTCGTTTATATTCGGCTTTTACCATTTGTCATCTTCTTAAACACCAACAAAATATATATAGCTCAAGTGTGTTTACAATTATTAATTCATCTATATCTTTTGTAACAATCTTATGGTTTAATTAGCATTGCATCAACATTACTCGAACACACATCAGTCGTTCGGCTACTAACTTGTTGAAATTTGCACAAACAATCGCCTGGTTTTGGGAAGCATGGCACCACAACTCCATCACCACGGTCATCGGCAATAATCGTCCCCACTTAAATGGTGCAAGTGTATATCCTTAATCGTGTAGGCTACAACCGCAAAGTCGTCTCGGCATAGAACTAGCATTTCGGCTTCAAATTGGTCCAAGATTTTGGAGGTGTCAATATCAAAATCTAAATATACCAGAAGGTTCATGCTGACTAGAGGAGTCCTGACCCACCAACCAGAAGAACCAAAAATTTAACCAACGTCTGTCGATAGTTGCAAAACAGACCACCTTTTCAGAAAACTACAATTTTTGATGATGTCCAAATCAAATTTTGAACATACTAGTGTGAAGTGTTCATTGATATGAGTCCAATATAACAAACTCAAAATTGGTGCTAAAGAAGCCGTATGAGCCAACCAAAGTTTGCCAAGAAATCCCACTATGTCGTCGGAGAAGACGACCTGCGTTGGACAACATAAACAATTATTCAGTGCATTGCGGCTAAGTTCCATTTTGTCATCGCCGAATAGCAGTCATGTTCATATACATAACTTACAAAATATGAACACAAGGATCTATTGTGGCAAAGTGGTTTAGTCTTATTCCTTATTTCTAAGGGTAAGGGTTCAAGTCTTGCTAACAACAACTTTACTTTTATTTTTTCCAAAGACACCTAGCCTAGCCGAGCTGTCTAACTCAGCAATTTAAGCAAAATTATCCAATGCTTTGTGAAGCCGAATTCTCCACCGATCTGCACTGTCAGATCCATTATCAGGAGTTCGATTCCAACGATCAAATAGTTGTTTCGAACTATTTTGTGCCTTCTGAGCACTTCCATATTGTCTAATTTTTCAAATTCCATACCACCACTTTGTTGCTTTTATATGTAGTGCCACATATCGCAGCTCAAACAACATTTTTGCCGCCATACTTGGAGTTTGATCAATGCCGACTTCAACAAGTACACCATATTTGGAGACTTCCCGCCTATATCACAGAATAATTTGTCGCTAGCAACACCTTACTGAAACATGGCGAGCGGATCCTTGACAATTTTGACACGCATCCATTATGAATTCCTTTCGAAGAACACCTGTCATTCGAAAGCACTGGGGCAAGGAATCCGCTTCAACAATTTGTTCTCGGCTTACTCCTTGACACTTTTGGTCAATGTCCAATCTACATTCCTTCCGATTAACACCTGTCATTCGAAAGCAATGGGGTAATTATACGTTAGACAACGGAGCAATGCCAGGCAATTAATGACACGTGATGCACTATTCAAAATCCTTGCAATATTGGCAACTGATCGTCACTTAAAATCAGTAGAAGTTTCCAAATACGGCGCAATCTTCACACTTGGCATGAAGTGCCATCAACAAAGGTCTCCGAATTTGGAGCAAAACATACATATAGTAATTGTGGCATCCTTAGTGTAGCCCTCGCCTAGGGGTTATGAATACGAGGCAATCTTAACACTTGGCACGGAGCGCCATCAGCAAAGGTCTCCAAATTCGGAGCAAAACATATATACAGTAATTGTGGCATTCTTAGTGTAGCCCTCGCCCAAGGGTAACAATACCGTAACCCATCGTTATAGAGATCTCTGATGTAGACCCAAGGAGTCCCTATGTTAGACTTATATGGTCTCATCATGTACTATTGGATGTACCATATATATATATGCTTTGTGAACTTTGATATGACAAGTAATCGTTTATGATACGATTTGTTTGGAACTCATGTGATATAATTTCGTACTATGATAGACATCATTCATTAATTTCGTACTCACTAGATTTTTGCTCACCCCTCTCCCTTATATACATATATTTCCACATACATTCAAGCATGCATGCATTCATACAGTCATTCATTCATTCGTTTTTATTCATTTATCCATAGTGTTCTTTACCAAGAAACCTAACATCTATCTGAACAATGTAACTCAATCAGCAATAAAAACTCTCATTCCTTCTACTGCAGGCAATGAAAGTTTTGGGGCAATTGTAGGAGCCAAAAAATAATATATCGGCCTATTGAGGCTAACCCAAACAAGGCCTGACAATGGGCCTTGCCCAAATAAGCAAGTCCACCAAACAAATATCTACCAAGCAAATATCACACCCCACATCTATATAAAAGGAGGCAATCCCAAGGAGTAGCATTATGCCTCATTTCTCACCGCAGACACGACACTCATCAATTCTTCATCATCTCTTTTTTCAAGTTACTAACTTTATCATCGAAGTGTCTCCACGGCAACCCCGATTGGGTGGCGTGACCATGCTTATCTTCTGCGGATTTATGGGGCAAAACTCATCTATTCGTTGGATCTCTACAATCCATGTGAAATGATTTTTGAATCTCACAAGTTCATAGAACTTGGAGTAACCAACAACATCCCCCACCATTTGATAAGTGCTGATCAAATCTTTAATAACTACATTCAGTTATAATTTAGAACTATTATTCTTTTTTGATTTAATTTAAGAAATAATTTTAAAAATTTGAAAAACTCGATCTTTAGGTCCTTGAGATTATGATACTCATACTTTTTCAATATACTTATTTTAACAACTCAGTTTTTAAGTCCTTGAGATTACAAGACCCATACTTTTTCAATATACTCATTTTATATTGTTACACATTCTTGATTATGTCAAGATCAAAAAATATATGAGTATTAAACATACTTTATTAGTTTTTTAATTCAAAGAGAGGCCAATTTATTAATTACCTAAGTTTTAAAACTTTTCTAAATTTAAAATAAGATTAAATACATTGTTTGTCCTAAAGCATGCACATTGTGTCATTTTAATTCTAAATATACAAATCATGTTTGTTTATCTATTTTTTTAAATAGTCTTTATTGTTGTTTTCTCCAAATTTTACATGGCAAGATAATTTTTTTAGGAGTTTGAATGAAAATTTAAATGACATTGGCATTGGGACAATTTAAATAGGAATTATTGGAGATCAAATTGATATGATTGAAATAATAAGGATTAAAATAAATCAAAGTGCACACTTTGACGACAAACATCAACTTTAGTATTAAGATTTTTGTATTGGATCTTTCTACAATGGTATCCAACAATATATGTTTAAAGTGGAATTACATAGTATTAGGATGTGTGATTTTATTGTCATTTTATGTTTTAGCTTAAACTGTTAAATTACATTACGTTGACATGTCTTGTTATAATAAAAACAAAACAAGATCATTATAGAAAAATCATAATAAAATAACCTTTTCCATATTATTTTACCCTTTAAAATAAAAATTTATTGACATCATTATTTTACACTTGTGATCTTAATCTCAGTAAAAATGGTAAGTTATCAATAAATCCTAATAGTTAGATTTAATTCTCATCAAATCATATTGAAAATAAGTCCTAATAAAATCATCACTAAAAATAATTTTTTATGACAATTTTTTACATATGTCGCTAAAAATTGAATTAGTGACTTTTTTGTCACGATTTTTATAAATTATAGCTAAAACTTACCATTAGTGACTTTTTTACGACTAATTTTTTTTAAATTGTCCTTTGAAAGTTGAAAATTAGTAATTTTTTGTGACGATTTTTTTAAATCGTTCCTAAAACTTATAATTTGTGATATTTTTGTGATAAATTTTTCAAATTATGCTAAAAATTAACAATTAGTTACGTTTTTTTAATAATATTTGATGAAAAATATTATTAATTATCATCAAATTTATTGAATAATAAATTTACGTATTAAAATTTATAGGTAAGTTTACGTAGAAAAAACAAGAATAAAATGGCAATATGCAATTTTAATGAATATATACTCGGTCCACAAAACAATCAATGTATGGTCTTCCTCATTGCATAAAGTGACTTGGCACCAACTTTCTCGATGAGTATGTTAGTGATTTTAAAAATTTTACTAAAATTTTTATCAAATGTCTTATATGAGTGTAGATTTCACACTAATGTAAGACATTTGATAAAAATTTTGATAAAACGTTAAAATCTCACTACAAAATTCGGGTTTTACAGCGGCAAAATGCACGTCACTAATACTCTAATGTCGTCTCAAAAAACTTTTAGCGACGACAAATGACTTTAGTGATGGCAAAGGGGGTCATAACGAGGCGTTGCAAAAAGTTTTAGTAATGTGACATTCTTTTTTTTTTGACGGCAATTGTTGCCCTTGTTAGCTTGCATTTTCTTTATCGCCTATAATATGTAAAAATTGAGGCGTTTTGCGGCGACCTTTACCGTCGCTAAAATTTTTATTTGAGACCATAAGAAATCTTGTCGTGAATTGTGTTTTTTTTTTTTTGCAACGGCATGACCACTGTCGCCAATTATTCTAATGTTTTTTGCAACGGTGTAGTACCGTCACCAAAAAAAAAAAGCAATAAAATTAATAAATAATATTAAAATTAATTATATTTTGTGACGGTGTACACTACAACAAAATGCACCTTCGGCGACCAAAATTGGTGACAAAAAAAAATTTAGTCGCCAAAAGTTGTGACATTAGCAACTAAAAAATTTTTTTAGTCGAAAAAAGTAAAATATTTAGCTACTAATTTTTTTAGTCCGGGTATATTGGTTATTGGCGACTAAAAAAAAATTAAGCTAAAATTCTAAATTGGCGACAAAAAAGAATTTTAGTCGCTTTATATTGAGTTTTAGCTACTAAAACCATTAGTCACCGAATGGAAAATAAAAAATTATTTTTTTACCTTTGGCGACAAAAAATTTGGTCACCAAAAGTTTATTTTCAGCAACAAAAAAGAAATTTAGTAAATGCAGTATATTGAGTTTTTGGCTACTAAAATTATTTAGTAGTCGAACGAAAAACAAAAAATTATTTTTTACCTTTGGCGACCAAAATTTTGGTAGCCACAAATTTATTTTCAAGGACAAAAAAGAATTTTAGTCGTCGTATATTGAGTTTTAACTACTAAAACCATTTAGTCACCGAATGAAAAATAAAAAATTATATTTTTACTGCCACTAAACTTTTGGTAGCCAAAAGTTTATTTTCAGCAACAAAAAAAAATAAATAAATAAATGTCACCAAAGAAATAAAATTTATGGAGGAAGACATTTCAAATATTTTGGAGGGATTTATAAAATACTTTCAGCGACTAAAATATTTTAATCGCCAATAACCATTTTATATATCTCACGAGTCACGCCCTCACTCTTCTCTCTCATCCTCTCTTTCTCTACCCAATCCAAACCAAACCCAAATTTTCTCTCCCAAATTTTCTCTGCTAAACACCTCATTTCAAATCACATCTTTGAATCTATCTGCTTCTACGATCTTCTGTGTTCACATCTACACATACATACATCCACATTGAGAAGCTAATTTCCCATCAAAATTCTCAAGGATGAGAACCAAAGCAAGCAACCAAAATAGGTTCATGCGATTCACACAGATCTGTGAGTGAGCCACATAGATTGCAGATCCGCACCCCATCCCTGTCTAAAACATTTCACGCCTCCGCCTCCTCCTCCTCCTCCGATCTTCGCAGATCACCGCCACCGCCACCACCGTGAGATCCAGGCTTCATCAGAAAAACTTCTGCTCCATTGATGCTCAGTCTGCGTATGCTCTCTCTCTCTATATATATGTATATGTATATGTATATGTATATGTATATGTACATGTATATAAGTATATACGTGTATCTATAAATCTTGATTGAAAATTGCGATTTTGCTAAGAAATCTAATACATTAAGGCAATCAATTGGTGAAACCATTAATTTTCATGTTTGATTTTTCTTGAAGTGGTGGAATTTGTTATTTTACACCTTCATTCTCTATAGCTTGGAACAAAATGAAAGATTTGTTCCAACACTAACAAAATCCTAAAAGTTGTAGGAAACATCTGACTCAAACTTCAACAAAATAAGTAGTTTCTAAACCAAATGTGAGGTGGGTGTTAGGTAATACGTGTATATATGTATGTACTATTAATTCTTCACAGTGAGATGGTGAGTGAATTTTATTGGAATCAATAATGTTATTTTTTCTTCCTTGTTTAAGAATAAACTTATTTCAACATAGCATTTTAAAAATAATTTTTAGATCTTTAAAATAATTTTGTTTTATTTATGAAATAAAATGATAAATTTATCAATGATAAATAAGATTATTTCTTGGTTTTGGTAAAATCTAGAACTATTAAGTGAGTTTTTCATCCGTGGCGATTGCTAGAGTAGTCACCAAAAGGCATAGTATAAGAAATGGTTAGGTACTAGCACGAAATTCTGATTAGAACCGAAAAAAATCCCGATGGGGTTTGATAGATGAGCGAGGATATTAGGGAAAAGAAGACATGACATAGGCGATATTTGACTAATTATTTTACGGGAATATTCACGACCCATTGCCAATTGAAGATTATAATGAATAAGATAATGCGAGAATGCATTAAAATGAAAGGGATATTGGGTATTACCTTCAAAGGTTGAAATTTGAGTAAATGTAAGATGGAAAGGATCTGCCTAAAGCAATGCTCTGCCCTGCCCTACCTTGCCTATACATGACAAGCATTCAGGGACTGACATTCATTTTAAATACTTTATGAGAAGAAAAATAGATCACTGGCCACTTATTAATAAATAAGACTTACCCACACATCCAATAAACCAAGACCTAAGGCCTCCCAAAAAGCGATAGCAAATTCGGGTAATTACCCAAGGGAAAGAATTTTAAAAGACTTGTTTCCTTTTTCAAAAAAAAAAAAAAAATCCAAAAATACGTGAATTCCAGTGCTCATTCACATATAAAAAAAATAATTAATCACATTTCATACCTCATACCAATCATTGAGCATCTAGAAAGTTGGAGAGGACACAAATATAGTCATTCTAGCGAGAACACACTAATTTCCATTCATGAGAAATGTACATGTATAGCCTTGACAGCATGGGGTAGACATTATGCAAACAATTGATTTGGCAACATCTTCCAAAGTCCAATGGAAATTTGTTGCAACATGAATAGAAGTGAACTATGGAACCTGAGCATTGTGGAAGTAGTATGATTATTTGAGCAAGCATATTAAGAAAGCCATCCATTAACCTCCCAAAGATAACCTCATTTGTGAGCTAACGACCAACAACATTCTATACCTAGGAGTAAAAGAGATGCTATTAAGGCTACATTTGGATAGATATATTTTAAATGAAAGAATTTGAGCTTGAAATTTATAAATACATAGTGATGACCCGTGTCGTCGCGGCATAATTGTAGGAATTGGACCCGGTGAAATGGCATACCGGTGATTATGAGCATGGGTGATTCGTCATGAATTAATCCGAAAGGCCCATGTTTTTATTGAATCTGCCCAATGATCAAAAACACTTTCTTTTGGCCAAATTCCATCGTTTAGGCTTCGATTCTACAAATTAACTATTTTTGAAATTTTGTTTTACCAATTACTTTGTCTCTGAGTTTCTATTTTTGTGTTGTTTGTTTTGGCATGTTTCTAACTCAAAATTTATATTTTGGTAATTTTATGTTTTTCTGCATTAATTCCAAGTATTATGAGGAATTAGCCTAATTTATAATTTCCTAGTTAGGTTAGGACATGCGTACTATAAATTAGTTGTAAGCCTCAAGGCAAATCGATTGTAATTTGGATTATTAAAATTTGAGGAGAGTTTCTTATTCTAAGTCTTCAATATTATGGGTATTCTTAGATTAAACAAAATTATAGGTTGTTTTGCATTAATCTCGCTATACAATCTGTTTCTACGACACACTCTTCCTTGGAGCACTGAGAGAGTTAGTTGTTGGAGCTGGATTAAAATGCCTTTGAAAAAACTCTCTTAAGACCTAATCGTTTGAAATCCACTCATATTCTTCCATCCTTCTCATTACTTGTTGTGGCCTTCTATTTTTGTGCTAGATTTGGTTTTTGATAAAAGCGTCACAGTGTTCTTTCCTTCCTCTATTATGTAACGCCCTGAAAATAATGACAATAAACCCATCAATCGAACATGCATCAACATAATAAAAGTCCCCCTTCCTCTATTTAAGCGAATTACGTACAAAAGTATTACATGTAAACAATAAGCGGATGCCTTAAAGGCTTACAATTTTCCAAGTTAACACTTGGTTACAATCAAGAGAGCTCTAGCTCAATACCGTAAAACCCTTGGCTTGAAGTTACATACAACACATCAAAAGTAAATAGAAGTCAAAAGGTCCATCCGCCACTAGCCTCCCAAGCTAAGTCCTTGGAGGTGGCATCTTTGCTGCACAAAATGATGTTCCCATATAGGGTGAGCCACGACCAGTAGAAATATACTAAACGATTATGAATAATGACTAAAAGATTAACGGTTGATAGATAGTCAACACTTTTACATTCTTTCATAACACATTTCAATTCAAGACCTTCAAGTCTATATTCAATTCACTCTCCATTTCATTAAATTCTCGATTTATAACTCATGGCTCGAACACAGCCACACAACTCATATGAAACAACGACTCATATTAACCACTTACAACTTCATTACTTCCACAGATATGCATACTAGCTATATCACATTCCCAAGACAAGCATATGAGCTTTATCTGAGTCCATCCCTATCTTCTCCCCAAACAACATCCGGTTTAGAGGTACATCCCTATCTTCCCCTAAACCGGAGTACATCCCCTATCTTCTCCAACACAACACAATGCATATAAACAACAATTATACACATCACAAATCAATACATAAAGTTAATGTATTCTTCAAGCTGTCATTCTTAACGACACATTTCAATGATTGGTTTAATTTACCTAATCATCATGCATTGTCTACAACAATCAAGACTATCCTCCACCGATAGCCCAAAGCAGATATTTCTAAGCGAAAATAAATGCACAATGGATATATAATCAACATCTCAATTCACAATTAATTATCCCAATTAATTAAACAATATAATCATAGCATTTTCCATAATTAACATTCAACCCTAAGGTTCCATTTTCATCAATGATTCACATTAATCTCATTTCTATGTACCAACCGTGCATATAGGTTTATTTAAAACAAATCCCCAAACTTTTATAAATTGCATAAAAGCCCCAAACTTTTCCAAAATTACATAACTATCTGACACATCAAAATGTCAAAATTTAAAGGCAGAATCCATAAAGAGGAGTAGGATATCCTACCTCAAAGTTTAAGCCCAAGGAGATGAAGACCCAAAGATCAAAATGCTCCAAACACCGACTTTTTTGATTAAATCGAAGCCCTCGTCAACCTCTACCTTTTAACAAAGCAAGAAGGGTAGGAAATGATCCTAGGTAGATCAATCCTTAGAGAGAATATAAAGTTAGAGAAAGCTCTCGGATCTTGAAAGATTAGATCAAAAGTTTATAAAAATCTGATTTGAAACTTCGGCCTTTGGCGAATCGATATAAATAGGCTCGCTCGGCGAAGGCTTGGTCGCTCGGCGACGACCTGGCCGTAGCTCGAGCCAGAAGGCCTCGCTCGAGCCAACATTCTAAAGCTCGCTCGGCGAAGAAAAGCTCGCTCGAGCAGGGCTCGACCGCCAGTCTGCTGAACTAGGCGCCGCTGGCGGCGAACCCTTCGCTCGCCGAGCGAAGGAACCAGATCGCTCGGCGAAGAATCGGCTCGCTCGAGCGAAATCATGGTGTTGAGTCCGGCCTGACGATCGCTTCGCTTTCGGCAGCGCAGCTCGACCCACAGACACAAAAACTCAACTCTCGCTCGGCGACCAACTCCTCGCTCGGCGAAGGACAAAATGCAAGGCGGCAACCGCCAGCTCCCCAAACACAACCAACTTTGAAACAAACACTAACACATCCTATAACTCAAATACAATATATGAAAGGGCGTAAGCAGGACAACAATCCACTACTAACATCCACGGACACACATGTCAGGATCACTCTACAACAAGGGGAAAACCCAGGATCGCTATATATTATCTGTGGTGCATTTGGAATTATAAGTTTCTAGTTTGCTAGAATATTGAAATGTGCTATGATCCATCATATCATTATATGAAAATGTAAGCCTAAATGAAAAGGCATGTGAGTGGGTGAAAATTATTAATAAAATTTAGATTAATTTTTATAAAACATTTGAAGTACTTTTAACTCTACTATACAGTATCTTTTTGACAGCCACATGTAATGGAAAACTAGGTGCAATTTGGTTCACTTGTTCATCTGAAAAAGAAAAAAATTAGATATGCTTTGGCCATGAGTGTTTTAGTGCCCTATAATGAATTTTCTCATCACTCTATGCTCCTCAGCCTTGTTTTGAAGGAAAATGCTTAATTATTATTATTATTTTTTTTTTGTGTCTTCAATTAATTTTGTTGCTGTTTATTTATTTATTTATTTATTTTTATATCCATGCTAATCTGTTAAATCAATTAGCTACTTCACTAATTTTCCCTCAGTTAGTCTTGCCATATCAGTTATAATAATATTGTGCTATTAACTCACAAACTATTTTGTCATTTTTGATTACTTACCTCAGCGATTTTTGTTCTGATTGATGATGTTCGCGCTGGATACGATAATATTTTTGGGCGGATTGATGATGTTTGCATAGAAGGCGCATTTACATTATATTATTTTGTTTATGGAAAACTTATGTACACACTGATATGTTTTGTTATTGGGATTTTTTAATTTTGGATTTTAATTATTGGTTTGGATAATATATGTATTTGTTGGATTCTTACTATGTTCATGGATTCTTATTTT
>JANUSC010000556.1:0-83320 GCA_025200525.1 Camellia lanceoleosa
AAATTGATATACGACTTAATGAGAATTAAATCCAACTATTGGGACTTGTAGATAATTTTACCCAAAAGATTATTATAGTTTTAGGGTGAAATATTGGTTTGTGTAACTTTTTCCATTGTGCATTAAAACTTCATCCCTGGGTTCAAAGTTTCTTCAGTCTAGTCTTTGGTGAGTTCGTCAGGAGGCAAGTGAGAGAGAAGTTTTCTAAGGAGAAAACTTTGAGAATAGTCAAGACATCTCACGATTGTAGTTATGCTCTTCAAAATGCTATTCTCTTTTTTTTATTATTGTTTTCAATTTCTTGCTTAATTTTTAGTCATGCATGAGCTTATGACCCATATGCTCTTGATTAAGTCACTATTGGCAGTTACATATTGATTAGCTTTTCTTTTTTAACCTCTTTATTTTGGCCCCGTTTGGGGATCGACTAAATAGCCAATTAGTCAAAGAAGTTATTAAGCCAAAAGCCAACACTCATACTAAAAAGTCACAGCATTCTCTTTCTCTTTCTACTTTTGTATCTTTTAGTAATTAGCCAAAGTCATCCAAACATATTAAAGTTTTTACCTACCTTTTAGCCAAATAGCCAAAAAGTTACTAAGTGCTTTGTTTCAAACCAAGCCTTCCTCGGTAATGTTGAGTATATAATCCATATCTCGAGAATCATGCCTTTGTTGCTCTTAGTTGTATATGGTTGATTGAGCATTCATGATGTTTATTTTATTTGTTGTTATATGCATGATAAATTCCTTATTTTATCTTCAACAATGATTCATCCCACTAAAAACATCACCACTAATAGCACTAATGCATTAACCCAAAAATAGAAAAAAACAAAAATACAACTCCAAGACTAAAACATCACATCATTTCCGACTGGACCTTTGCTATCGCCATTGGTGGTTATGAGCACTAATTAGTGCTCCCAAGCATTTTTCTTTTATCTTTTTACAATCTCTATGCTATTCTTATTTTTACCCTTATATCTTGCTCCTACTTGACTCTCCATTGCATTTTATTTATTGCTACTTGGTATAGGCCTAAGCCCAGACCTTGTGTCGTCGGGTGAGATGGGTACATTAACATTCTTACTCATACACTAAGTCCTCACTGGATCTGAGTGTCTGCCGGTCACCTGTGATTGATCGCCTACTTTTATGGGGTCATTTATGGTTCTGGTCTTTAAAATCAAGTGGTGGCTCCAGTTTTGATTGTTGTCTATTTGATCGAGTTAGCCTATGTGAGAAAATGATAAAAGATTCATACAAAGTACATGGTCGATCTTAGTGGGTTTCAAAAAAATGACTATTTGATTGAATCTTTAACAATCTGCGAGGATGATAAAAATATGAAAGTTATAGGTCATCATGCTTACTAGATCCTAGGGCCGATTGCGCTTACACACAAGTACCATCATTATTTCTACCATCGCCCACCATCACCACGATCACTCGCTACTTTCACGTCACCACCATTATCACAACTACCACAACCCTCACCTCACCATCACTATCTCTACCATGACCACCACAATCACTACACCCTATTAACTGCCACTATCACTTCATTATCACAACCCCTGTCCGGTCCATCTCCAACATCATCGTCATTGGCACTATAGCCACCTCCAAATTACTAGCTTTACCACCATCACAAAAAATTAAAACAAATAAATAAATTTTAAATTTTATTTTAGATATATAAAATAATTTATTTCAATTAAAAACTCAAATTTTTAATAACAATTTATCAACTTAGGCTTCGTTTGGGAAGCAAAAGTTTGAGCCTTTTTTACTATTTTAGCTACAAAAACAAAATAGATTTTTTAGTCCAATAAGACAAAATATCCCATCCAACTCATAATCATTACATTCTTTTTCTCACAAAAAGTCAAAAAAATCAAGAAAAGCCTAAAGCCTTTCTCAAATCAAGTTTTTAGTCCCATGCTAAAATAGTCAAAAAAATCAAAAACATAAAAAAAGCCAACCTACTTCCCAAACGAATTAAAAATTTAACATTCTATTTTTAATTTTATCAAATTTCACCAACGACAAGTATGGTCTGATCAAATTTGAAATAGAAAAAGTGGTAAAATGTCAAAAAGCCCGATGGCAACAGAAAGGAATTACACACAAGTAATAGTACAGTTAAAATTCATATATAGAAAAGACAGAAAATCCAGAAAGAAAAAAAAAAGTGGAAACATTTATGCTGAATTATGATAGGGAAAATTGGTCTAAGATCCCTCTCCCAATTTTAGTAATGGAAGAGATCCACAATATTATATTATGATGTCTAAGGTCCCTCAACTTCCACCAATATATCACAGAGAAAATTAGCTCTCTCAAGTCAATCCTTTTTTTTTTTTTTTAATGCATCTAAACTCTGTCTTCTTCATGAGGCGGATCTTGAGTTGGACGTGCCATTTGATCCAGGTGTCCAATCTAGTAAATATGGAGATTCAGGTTCCATTGTCCTAGGTCGGTGGTCCCGCCATGCATGGTAGTGGTCCAGCGGTGCTGTTGATTTCCGTCCTAGCGCGAGGTGAGGCGTGGGTTTATTCCTGCACATGCTAGCTGGTTGATGGCACCGTAGGAGACGATCCTTCTTTCTTGGGTTGACCAATCGCCAATTGGAATTCATAAATGCTTTGGTTGAATCTCAAAGTAGGGATCTGGCTTATGTGAGGAGAAGCAAGTCGTAATGTCGAAAAAGTTTAGATTTCTTCAATCAACCATGGTAAGCTCATTTGCTACTTAACATTGATTAAGGTTGTGATTGGTACATTGTTATATAGGAGTCGTGATTAGTTATTTATTTAGTTTGTGAGGATTAAAGATGGTTGGAGAAGCTGTTATTCATTATCTGAATCACAAGCCCGATTCTGAGATGGTCTGAGGCACTTAAACTAGGGATGATGGAGATAAATTCAGAATTTCGCTGGAGATAAATTCCGAAGACAGAGAAATTTGGTTAAAACACATTCCGAAGTCAGAAAAATTCCGAAGTCAGGGAAATTCAAAATTTCTCTGGAGCAAGGTCACTGGAAACAAGATGACCTTTTCATTTCCATCTGAACTGCAAATGATGGTTTATGGAAGCAGAAACAAAAGAATGCATGATAAATAGAACAAAGCAAATGCTTTCAATATATACATGAAGAATATGATATGACGCAAGAAGAAATATGACAACTAGTAAGAAATTTCGGAAGCAAAAAGGTCTAAGAAAGCAGATAAGACACAAAACTTTAGGTGAGAAGATTGAAGAAACAAAAGCGGTGTTAGTTAATTATTATTATCTGAAGGGCTCAAGAAAGCTTATTGAGCGCATTGTTTCACTAATGTTTCTATAACAATTCAAGCAGCAATTCCCATGCCTGTTCGTAACATTTCCTAAATAATTCCAATTAATTTTTTTAGAAAACTCATTTCCAACCATGGACAGGTTACTAATATGGTCCAAAACACAACCCAGTGTTCAATTGATGACCAAAATAACATTTTTTTATTCAGGATGGAGAGAAATTCCGAAGTGCAGAGAAAATTGTTCAAAACACAAAGAATCCAAAGAAAATCAAAATTTCTCTGGAGAGAAATTCCGAAGTCCAGAGAAATTTGGTTAAAACACAGACAGAGAATCCAGAGAAATTCAGAATTTCTCTGGAGAGAAATTCCGAAGTCCAGAGAAATTTCTAGAATTCTCTGGTTGAATTTTCTCTAGATTGAATTTTCTCTGGATCGAATTTTCTCTAGATTGATGTTGAGGGACCTTAGATATTATAAAAATATTGAGTGTCCTTTATACTAAAAAATCATAATACCAGAGACCTTAAAAAAAAACCCCATTATGATATATAATTTAAATTTAATTATTGTATAATATCAATCACATAATCAGGGCGGAGCAAAGAAGGTCCAGAGAGATCACGTCTCTCCCTTCAATTTTGAATTTTTTTTGTTTTTTTTTAATTTATGGTTATGTACAAAATATATTCTTTTTTTGTTTTCTTAACATTTTCTTTAGCTAAGGATATATTGTATAGTTCACAATAAATAGTTACTTGATACTTTAGAAATACTATGTGGTATTGTTTATATAGTAGTTTAAACCAATAATGTAGTGGAAATCTTATAGATTAAATATAATTAACTCATTATTTTCAGGTAGTTGACAAACTAATTAGTGTGATTTGTGATTTCTCATACTTTGAACATCACATAAACGCCATATGGTACTCTAAGACTATGTAATAATTTTCATTCAAAACACATCATTTATAAATAATATCATCTTTTTAATATTTTCTGTCAAATAAAAATTAAATAGATTTTATAATAATTTATACTATAAATGATGTATTTTTATTTGCTAAAATTAATTTTGATTCATAATTTTTTGTGCTAAAATTACAAATTTATATCATCATCTTGCATCGAGCTATTATGCACTATTATAGAATTTTGATTTATTCCTATTAATAATGATTTTTAATTTCTTATACTTAAATTTAGCTCATAAAATTATTATTATCTTAATATTAATCATAAATTTTTTTAAATAATAAATTATAATTAATAAATCAATCGTGATTCCTACACCCACTAGGGGTCGATCCCCAGTGACGTGGCCAACTGTGATTGGCCAATTTTATTTTTTTTTACTTTTCTATCAATCCCCCTCAGTCACGTGGACTGGGAGTCACTGAGGTCCCATTTACTGGGAGTAGCCCGCATTTCTCTTAATAAATATCTCCTCTATTTAATTTCCTAACTCTCTCACTGCAAATAATAATTATTCGAAATATTTTTCAAACTAGAATTTTTGAGTTAGTAACATTGTTGATCCACATATGTAGTGCTTGACCACACACAGCCCCTAGGATCACTCATCAAGGGCCTTGGATCTTTCAACTCACTTCCCCACCTTATCCAGAGTCTCCTTCCAAAAAGAGCATATGCTCTTCCATGGATGCCTTTGATTTCTCCTCCACCCACACTCACACTCATACCACCAACACAACTTACCAATAACTCACCACCATATTTGGAGAGAGAGTGTGAGACTCTACTAATGGCTTCTGCAACAACTAGACCCACCTTCAGTTTCCACCTCTCAACCTCTCTCACTCAACCATCATCTCCAAAACCAAAACCCTCCCACCTCACTTTCCCACCTCTTCTCAACAAACACCACCCAACCCTCAAATTCACTTCAAAGTCCATTGATGTCTCAAAAGAAGACAAACCCATTTCAGAACTCCCCAATTCACCAACACCCACCTCTGATCCTGAGCCTCCACCACCAGAGACCGAAGTGTTCGACAAAAGGCGGCTAGAAGAGAAGTTTGCAGTACTAAACACTGGCATATACGAGTGCAGGTCCTGCGGGTACCGGTACGATGAGGCTGCCGGAGACCCATCGTATCCAGTGCCACCGGGGCTGCCGTTCAACAAGTTGCCGGAGGACTGGCGGTGCCCGACGTGTGGGGCGGCACAGAGTTTCTTCGAGAGCAAGAGTGTGGAGATTGCTGGGTTTGCTCAGAACCAGCAGTTTGGATTGGGTGGTAATGCTCTCACCGCTGGCCAAAAGGCTGTGCTCATATATGGTGGCTTGTTCTTAGGCTTTGTGTTGTTCTTATCTGGATATTTTCTTCAATAATTGAGGGCTACTTACTATATATGAAATTGGTATAGGGTTTTTTTATTTTTCTTTTGTAGTTTTTTGTGTCTTGTGACATTTTGTTTATGCACATTGAAAATGTATTACTGGTTTGTGAGATAAAAGAATGGCATATTTTGTTTGAGTAGCTTAAAATTCCGAGAGTGTCTTGCCAAACGTTTCCAATAATAAGCCAAATTCCATTTTTGGCCAGAGTTCCCAAAAGTTAGGCTTTAATGATCTGTTAAATTCTTAGTCAAGTTATAGTGTTGATAAAATTTGTGCCAAATTTGGCGGCAAAGGTTTGACAAAGCCAAATCTACCACATCAGCATTATATATATGGTCATCAACTACTGCCATTATAGTGACATCATTTGACAGTTGAAAAGAGAGATTAGCACTTGTGTTACAAAAATAAAAATAAAAATAAAAAACGCTTTGGCACCATTGGAGTAAAATGGCCTTGTAGATTGTCAAATAATGGTTTTGGCTTTTGCCAATTTGGCTACAAACCATTGGTGATATGCTTTGAGTCTCTATCTTTTGCTTGGTTAGAAATTTTTCTTTGTCTAGAGAGTCTAATGCAGCTAGCTATGGCCTAGAAATGTATTTTAGGCTTGCCTTGGAGGAATGTTTCATTAGATGGGTTGAAGTATAAGATATTTTGAGTCTAAGTCGACCGATAAGCCCTTCAAAGGTATCCCACTATTTGACGTACATTAATGGGGCCAATTAGTAAGAGGCCAGCAGGAGACTGACTTTGGAGGGCATTATGATAACCTCGTGGACAAATCCTACCTCTTATTACACAGCTGATCTTTTTGAGCTAGTAGCTATAGACTCGGAGAAGTTGATTCAATTGAAGAAAGCATTATATATCATCATAGTTCTTCTCATGATTGTATTGTATGCCTTAACCTCCACCTTAAAAAAAATTAAAAATAAAATTTTTGATCCTTCTGCCCTAGAAGACCAAAGAGATGACCCTACTGATGTTGATATCTGCATGTAGGTATGACTGGAAGAATGATCCTCCCTTGTCATTGTAATCTTTGATGTTACCAGTGATCTGTACACAAACTGGAGTCTTTATTTTTTTATATTATTCATATCCACTGTGTTCTCTTGTATCCACGAGGCATTCAATAGCTTCCTGTTAATTTAGTAATGGTTTTATATATTTAATCTACAACTATTCTTTTTTCTTTTTTGGGTTTCTGAGAAGTACCCACAAAAAAAGCTGACGTCTTTAAGCTATTCAACTGCATTCTTAGATGTAAATGGATTTTCAGAATCATGCGAATTTCTCTGTATAATTTCATCTGGTCTTTGGAGTACTCATCTCTGTTGCATTTACTCTGCACCCGAGATTGTTTGAACTTGGTTGGGTTGCAACCGTAAATGTAGACTGAACCTCGTAACAAAGTAAACTTTTGTAGCAACGACTCATCCAAGTGCAAGTCTATACCAATAGATAGTGATGATAGATTGAAACATATACTTCATTTCTTCTGCATATTTCACCCTTGTTCTCTGTCAATGTAGAAAGTTTTTAGCATGAAATGAGCTGAACTCAAGTAGCTTGAAACCTTTGTCGACTTACAAGTGTTAAATGTAAACACAACATGCCATTTTCGTCGAAATGAGTCCCTGAATAGCCCGCCCTTGCTCCACCAGTTTATATGGCAAGCTTTCAAAACTGCATTCTCTACTAGTAGTGGAGCATTTCAATTGACATTGACAGAAGGAAAAAAAAATGCAAGCAGGGTATGAACTATGAAAATCCATGCCCTTGATTTGCATCATTTAAATGCAAACATTCAGCTTGAATGTCATCACAACCATGCACACAAAACTAAAATATGCTCTCATTAGAACATCAAGCAAGAAGACAAGAAGATTTTTCTTTCATACAGGCAAAGAAAAAGCACAGCAATGATCTACAAGTCATCTAATAAATAAATAAGCTTGATAATGCATTAACATAAATTATCACACGGGCTCCAGAACATTGTATGGTGGTGTGCCTAATCAATTGTATTTTGTGATTTGTCCATATTATTCCTATTTTTGGACCACCTCAGTACATTATACTATAGTTACTAGAAAGTATTGAGCAACAAAAACACAGGAATGATTCATATTCTGCATATACATACTTATTATCTTATCATTATTTGTAAAACGAACTAAGCTACTAGAACTTGGATCGCGTTTGATTTGTTAAAAACTTGTTGGAGATTTGCTTGTAATGCAAACAAGTCATATTTAAACACAATTTGAAGGTCATTAATTTTCTGAGCTCGAATCAATAAATTTATATGCCTAAAAATCAAGCTATTTTAATTTGACATGTATTGGATTCGTAAAAAGTTCATTTGAAATAGGGATGACCCTAGCCAATTTGAGGCCTTGGGTGAAAATTTTGGGTGAAAACTAGAAAAGAAAGCTAAAAAACTAAATCAGTAAGAAAAGCAACCTAAAAATTTAAACTCGTCATATCTGTGAGAACAAGAATTAAAGTCATAAAACACAATGTTCTTCTGGCTGCATTTTATACATAACATAAAAGTATAAAAGTAAAATGGTGGAACATAGTTGAAGGGGACTAGGGCATAGGAAAATAAAAAGGATAGAATATATATGTAATATGCATACTACAATGACTTTGTAAATGTTTTTGTACTCCTATTAGATCCACAAGCCGACCAACAAAATTGGCCATTGTGAAAATGCTTGTATGGTACTTCCTCAATATGAAACCTTCTTTAATTGAAAGTATAGTTGAACAAGTGGGAGCGAGGGGCAGATGTGGGGGCGGGAACACGCAGAGAGGGCCCATAGGAATTTCCTGCTACTAAAGTTTGGGGGCTTTACGCAAATGGGACATTTCTTGGGCAGCTACATAGCTTGCCTAGCACTACAGTTGCCAATTCAAAAGGCAAACAAATCAAGATTGAACAAATTTTAAAACTCGTTTTCAAATCAAATCAAACTCGAACAACTTGCTAGTTGGCTCAACTGAGCTCATTTAGCCCTAATTATCTAGCTAAACGTCCGGGATTAAATCTGAAATTAAAAAGTAACATATCCTATCAAACACCACTGAAAGCAAGTACTGGGAGGAATTTGGAAACATTCCAAATACTGTTGTGGTCATGGAACATATCAAGGAGATTGTAACTGACCAAAAACAGGTCTTCTTTTGTCATTTTTACAGTTCACTTGCAAATTCAAGACCTTCCTTCTGAACAAGCAAAGAGAGCAGAATTCCCTCCCACAGTACAAACGGTCCAAATGCAAAAATTAGCAAATTGTATTGATCAAATTCTTTCCCATAAATTGAAAATGTGTTACTCCTCAATTTTCCTGACAAGAATCTTCCATTAAAATTATAACAAAATAAATCTAAAGCCCAGAGTGTACATTTCTTTACATTCCTCCTCAACAACATAGCAAATAAGGAAAGTTAGAAGAGGCTGGGGTGTGATGTTGTCAGATATGGTACAACAGTACAACCTGTGCAATTTCCACTTTTTCCTCCTGATTCTATGGGAACACTACTTAATCCATGTCACATCTTGGAAAGGGAAAAAAAAAAAATTTGGGTGAACAACATTTTGGAAAATTTGGTCTTCAAACCAACACTCCTGCTCTTGGATACAATTGTTGATTTGCTCAGGCAGTTCTTTTTGTTGCACTAGAAGATGATACGTCTTCATTGGATCTGTCGATGTCAAATTCTTGAATTAGGCATAAAGAGTGCAGGATACCTGAGATTTCGATAAACTTGTCAAATGGAAGAGATTACACCAAGGGTACCCATGAACTGAAAATAAACATGATACTATCACGCCACTTCAATCAGACAGATTCTGGGGGCGCCAGACCCTTCACTTGATAAACTTTCTTCACTTGAGCTTCATATGTTGAAGCTGTTGACTTATGTTGTTCGTCATAGTACATTCCAGAACTACTAGGCGGTCTGTTGATCCACTTGGGAGGTGGTGATGGAAGTGAAGCCATGTTTTGCACAAACTGGTTCCCATTATTTGGCAATTGTCCTGAATTTGGCGTCATCAGAGACATCATTGCTTGTGGCCTGGTTCTGACTTCATCAATTGTCAAAGCAGACATCCCAGCCCTTGAGTATCTATCTTGTGCCTTGATATTCTGTCTGTTGCCTTGGAATTCATACTGAGAAGGCGAGATCTAGGAGGACCTGTTATGGCTCGGGATTATTATAATTTCCATAGTAGGGACTTGAATTGTCAATGAATCCCCTTCCATTCGGAGGGTCCAGCTGCTCTTGGTCTATTAATTATTACATGGTTGCTTTGGGAATTCCTATATGGAGTTTGTTGAAATGATTCAGAATAATTGTTGTGATTGGGTTTCAGATTCAGAGTGTTCTTAAGCAAACGATGAGCTGCTTCTCCCAACCGAGGACCAGATATTGACCCCAGTATGGGTGGCCTGAACAGAAAGATAGCCGTCAAAAGCAAATCACAAGTATGTCAAGATTTGTTGTCATTAGTGGCAAAACAGCATAATATCAACAATTTCTGAACATAAAAACGGTTGAAATCAAAATTACTAATGTCGGGGTCAATGCATAAGGTGAATCATGAATTATGGACCTCTGATAGAATGCAAATTTGGGAGTGAAGAAAGTGTGCTTCAATACGAGTGGAAGTAATAAAGACCAGGGGTGAAAAATCTCGACTTGATCCTGATTAAGAGTTCCAGTTGGATCTAATCATGTTTGAGTCAATACAGTGTTGAAATAATTAACCTAATTGTTAAACAGGCCGTATCCCAGTTAGCAGGCAATACCGGTCTGTCTGGTTCACTAGCCGTTAATGTCCACCCCTTTAAAACAGAAATGTGACCAGGCCATTTAAGCCTTTAAGTTGGGATGGTTTTGCAAATGAAAATATAGATAGCGCCAAGTAAATCCTGGACCATCTTGTCTCTAGAATATTTGCCTGGTTCTTAAATAGATCAGTTTGGCTGGCAAATCTCTTCTATCCACATCTTAACATGACACAAACACTAAATGTCTTAACATGATTGCAACCGTAGAAAGGACTTAAAAAAACTAGTTTATAAGCAGTCAGACAGCTTGGGCAGTTAAATATCTAGGAACTTCGACACAAATAGAAACATACAAACTTCCATATAGAATACGACTTCCCAATTCAAATTCTTTCGATTTCATTAAAATGCCATGTACTAACTCTTTTTTCAAAATATTTGGAGAATGCTATAATCACAAAATCAACGGTTCTTAAAACCCCTCCCCACATCGTAGGATCCACCCATGTGAGAATGAAAAGTGTATTTAACTTCTTTTTTATCCCAATGAAACATCAGTTTTTGGCCATGCCAGTTCAAATTACTATAAGAGTAGTCACATTTTGGGCTCCAGATGGGTTCCCTAACATAGAATGCACAAAAAATTAAAAAATATAAAATACTGCAAAGATTGAGCAGATTCACAATCCCAAAATAATCAAAATGCATTCTTACCTATCTCTGTTTTGCTGGCGCCGGCCACCATTATCTTCATGCCATAACAAAGGGAAGGGTTTTATGTCCAAAGGACTTAAAATCTGCAGAGGTAAACATATGTCAAGGAAACACTATATTGTTTAAAAAGGAACCACCTAACAGCACCAGCAATGCACGCTCATTACAAATATTCACAAGAGAAATATTTCATGATCCTTCCACTTGTTTCCACAAGTGAAAAGCAGCAAATGGTACCCCTCACATTGATAAATCAGGAGAAGAAATCTGCCAACATTTGTAGGAGGAACAGGTTCCATTCTTAAGTTTTTTTTTTCTTTTTTTTTTTTTGAACTACGTTCCAATCTTTAAGTTGATAAATGAGTCCTTATGCATTCACTCTAAAAAATAAAGGATTACTAAAAGCGACTTTGAAAGTATCCAGATGTCATGTATCACACACCTTTCCAGGCATGTGTATGCCTGCGGGAGGTTCGGCAATGTGTTTATGGTGTGCAGGATTCAGATAGGTAGTATTTCTGCAAAATGGACGCACATTTAGGAAAGTAATCTTTAAATTTTCACACAAAAAAAGTAATGTGAATGATAATAAATATATATATATATAAAAACAAGCACAAATAATAACAAGTAGAAAAGGAAAAAGAAAATAACCAAACAACAAAAGGGAACTTACAAAATTTGGTTATACTCAATATCTTGCAATCCCCTGACAGGGACACAACCACATTCCTCCACCCACTCCTTCCACATAACCAAAGATACCCATTCATTCCTCCACTGCAAAACATTCACAACATATGAAGGTTGCAAACCAGCCCATGCCTACATTGAACACAGCTATCAAAACTGAACAGAGAAATTCAACCAACCTAACATTTGTGTTAATTGGCCAAGGATATCTTTGATCTGGGGGTAACTGACAAAAAATGGTAGTATGACAAAATTTGGGCAGCCAAAGGATGAGAAGAATGCACATATAGCAAATCATGCATCACACTATTCCGAAATTGTTCTTGCTCCTACATGTATCAAACCATTGATTAGCATATTTGATTATATAACAAAAGGAACAAAAATAAAATAAATTATCTGATACTAGATAGAAATTATGATCTAACTTGAGTTGAATAGTTCTTCAGGCATAAAAAGAAAATGTATTCACAAATGATAAGTTTGAAAAGAACAACTGTGAATTAAGATAAGTATGAAAATTGAGCGTTCTACAAATACAGAAACATCATACACCCAATACATCAAAACTCAGTCCCCCATAGATAAAAAAAACCAGAAATCAGTCTGATTCTGGTTCTGATTCTATCTCTGCTAATTCCATTTGAAGAAAGGAAGGATCCCAGAGAATCTGAACTATCGAATTTAGAAAACCACAGAACCTGTGATCTTTCAGATCTACCTTCTGTTGGTGTAATAACCAAAAATAAATAATTAATTATGGAGTCAGATCTAAGGTCGAGAGAATCAAACTTAACACTGCAATGTGGGTCAAATCTAAGGTCGAAGCTGGCTGCTTTTCAGTGCAAGAGTTTATGAACAATATTGAGAATGTTAGGAATCTCAATCTGAGAAAAAGTGATTGGGTAAGGGGGTTGTTCGGGTAGCTGATAGTGTTTGATTTGGTTTTTTTATGAAACGATGGGATGTTGTGTTGGCTCCTTGCCAACACTTTGCTTTCGGCTGATGGGGCAAATTGAATTGTGTGAATGCCGTCCTTTTTGCTAATTTCAGCTATTGCTGCTTTGTATTCATTCAGCTTTCACTTTATCAATGAATTTCTGTTTTGCCGATCAAAAAACAAATAAAAATTGCAGACAAAACCATTGGGGTTAGCCCAGTGGCCAGAACCCAAGGTAACTAGGAGGTCACGAGTTCGATTCCACTCCCCATATAATGTACCCCAACAAAATTAATAAATGCAAAGAAAAAAGGGTAGGAAAGAATCCCATGATTCATACCGTCAGAGTGTCCTTCAGTTTCTTTGTTTCAGCAACCAATTTCTTCTCATTGATGAAAGGCAATTTGGCAATGCCCTGATTCACACAAGAAATTCAAGATAACTTGAATGAGCCAACAACAATATCTGTAAAACTAGTACCAATAGTAGTCCAGGTCATATATAGGAACATAACAACAAATTTTCTGATAATAGACAACACCATACCTGCCATGCAAAGCGCTTGCCATTCATATCAATCTCAAAATCTATCCAAATAAGAAAATTGCAACTATTAATGAACAGGAAAAAGAAAAAAAAAAAAAAGGTTCAAAAAGAAATAATAGAAAACTATGAAACTCAAGTAATACAACCAGAAGGGTAGAATTCTTGGATCGGTGATGCTGGATCAGTCATCAATCTCCTGTACTCTTCAGGCAGAGCACTAGAACTGTAACATGAAAGAGATAAGTTCATACAGTACCAAATGCAGCAGCAGAGAGAGAGTGAGAAAGTAATACGGACCTTGTAGAAGGCAAGGTTCCCATTAGCTGGTCGAAAGGCTTAAAAGGCTCTCCCGGGAAAAATGTTATTTCCAAATCAGTTAGACCATTTAGATCGGAAGCAAATGGAGCATAATGATATGGATAAAACCTGAAGCAACAACAGGACATTTAGTATAAATGAAGTACACTGAAGGGCAGTAATCAACACAACATAAAACAGTAACAAGCATTAGCCTCCTTAATTAAACAGGTGTATATATCTTCTGTGTGGTGGGATGGGGATTAAGCATCTGCTCATATCTACCTGGTCCCAATGTCATCTTAAAAATAAGATCCTATAAAAGTGCACATCTGTAGCATGCTTTGGTTGACTTCCATTTAGACAAAAAGCCAAAAGCTTCTGTTTTCTCATCCAATCCACACGGTACATATTGCATAATATGGGTGCACAACCTCTTCTTTGGCCATAATGTCTTTACAAAAACTCATTATTGACATATGTACTACTACTAATATTTATATACAAACACAAAGGAATATTTGTATTCCTGAATACACAAGTTAAATGAATTATAAATCAAAAACTGACCATAGCCATGAGCAGACACCATGGTAGTAGTACTGGCAAACCCAGCATAAACCTTCTACATACCTCAAAACCTGCAATTATAACCCGGATCATTAATTGCACCCGTGATGTGGCAATCATAAAAAACAGGGTTTGGGGAGGGCAAGACCTCCACCCATAAAGTGAGAAAATAATTAAATTTGGAAGAGAGCTTCCTTAGCCATAAAATAAGATAATCATGGAAAACATTTTAGGGGAAAAAATTGAGTACAAAACACAAATGTAAGGGAAGAAAGCGATTGGCTACTCCTTCAAGATGGTGACAAAAGGAATCATCATATGTAACATGAAGTAGTTGGGATAGCACACCAATAACAGGAAGTAAATAGCGGAAATCTTTCCAGAAGATAAATTTCAAGCAAGTAAGCCTTATAATGCATTGCATCCCAAAATTTGTCTTATAAAGTAACGATGGGCTTGTTTTTTTTTCTTTCTTTTTTCTCCTTAACAATCCTCTCTTTCACCGTGTGTAAATATCGTCTCATATTGGCAGGTATTTCCTAGCTGGCTAAGAGTTTTTATTTTTATTTTTTTATTTTTTATTTTTTATTTTTTTTTTAAATTATTCGAGAACGAGCCAAGGGGGCACAACCATTACACTAGGGCTGCAAAAGAATGGAGCTGTTCTCGACCTCGGCTCGTTAAGGTCTTAGTTCAGCTCGATTCGTTAAATAAATAAACGAGCTCGAGCCTAACTTTTACGCTCATTTAGTAAACGAGTTAAGCTCGAACTCGAATAAGTTCAGCTTGTTTATCTTTATTTAAATTATAAAATAAATATATTTTATATATTAAATAATATAAAAATATGTATAAATAATAGCATAATTATATGATTTATATGTTAGATAATATATTTTTAAAATAATATATAAATACATTTATATATTTAAATAATGTTAAAAATTGTAAAAAAAAATCATTATCGAGCTTCGAGCTAAGCTCGATTAATGTTAACAAGCCAAGCCATGCAAAGCTTGGGGTTCGCAGCCCTACATTACACAACAGAGAGAGAGAGAGAGAGAGAGAGAGATTGCAATCAGAAAAAGAACCAAGATGGACCCAATACCTCTAGGTGAAGGAAGTCGGCCAAGTCTAACATCTCCCAAGTCTATATAAAGTCATATAATGCTTCTAATTTAATTTAAAATAGTTTTGAGAGATTTATTTCTAGCAAATATGCTGTTTTTGAGATTGTGTAATGCAATTGAACCCTAAGTGTGACGCCTAAAGCCTCTAGGAGTGATTTCTAGAACTATTTTCTTTTTTCCTTAGTTGGATTTTCTGCACTTTGACTGCCCAACCAGATTTGTTCTTTCCGATCCCTACATCTTATTCTCTAAGCTTACACCTTGATATCCTAATTCCCAAACTCTAGATCACCTTAGACAACCCAAAAGCACAAGAATATTGTTCAGGTGTCCACAAAGGTCACAGTTCATCAATAAGTTCAGTTCGCTTTGTAATGAGTACCAGCAAGCTTCATATGAAGGTATACAAGTACAAATTACCCTCATACTCACATTTTAAAAAGTACCATATCTCAAATACTTTCACCAGGATTTTACCACTCTTTCAAATATATCAACTAATCCAATATAAAATCATAGAAGTTATGTGGGAAAACAGATCCTCCAAATAAACTGATAATTGTCCAAATGCCTACAAGTTTGACTACATTTCTTCAATTATTTTTTGCAGAATTTCACAGAACAAGCACACCTTGTACCTACTCTCCTAGCAAAGGTTGAGCAGAACAATTTTGAAAAGCATAATCACATAATTGAAACATGGAAAAACCAGCAGGCATAATCACATAATTGAAACATGGAAAAACCAGCATGCATAATGCACATTCAAGTCAACCAAAAGAATAAACATTAACGTCAATAAACAGTAAGAAGTTCGACATTCTCTACATTATTTTGATACATCATGGTACCTGGAAAGCATATATAGAGGATGAAGACATATTAATATAAATGAAAATTTTAGCACTTCTTCATTCTTTGAGACAGTGCAAAGCTAGAGAGAACTTACTGCATCCTTTCTAATTTCATCAATTTTTTCTGGGTCTGATTCGTCAAATTTCTCGGCATAATACCTTTCTTTATATCCAGGCTCACCTAATTTCACCTGAGCAAATTAGCAAATTTCTTAATATTGAATCAAGAGAAAACCAGCCATACAATTGTGTTTCATGTGCATATTGCACAAGCAGACATGCAGGCTATTCAAAGATTTGATATCAAAAAACAGAAGTGATGAGATCACTATTTGTCACCCAAAAAAAGAAAAAGAAAAAAGAATACATTCATATATACAAACCTAGAATAATTGTTTATAAATTCCAATTTCCACAACATTTGGAAGTGAAATTTCAAACTTATTGAATCAACACTGAGGTGTTTGAAATTCTAATGAGTATTGGATAGGTTGTTTTTAGATTACAGAGAAGGCTTAATTGAATAATCTAAAAAGGTAGTTTAAGCAAACTTAAAAATGAACCAATTATAGAAATTTCTTTCTTCCTTTGGGGTGGGGGTGGGGGTTTATGTGGCAAAAATAAACCATAGAGTTTCTAAACTACCTTTATCTTCTAATAAACATTGATACACATACAAGTATGATGCCATGCAAACAAGCCAACACAGAAATTTCACAAATCAGTAACATATATATAATTTAAACATTTATGTGGCAAAAATAACAAATAAATCAACTTTACATGACAAATTTATACCTGATACAAACAAATAATAAAAAATTATACATTTTCTACGCATATATATTGGAAAAGAGGTGTAAATAGGAAGTACTAATTTCTACTTTAGAAGCACCTAGTACTCACAAATAAATTAAAACTTGTGTGTTGGTAGGGTTTAAAAATTAAAAAGCCTAAAAGAGAGTATTAAGTGTAAACTCAACTATCTTCGCCTTCAAAAAGACACTAATACAATCACAAAACACACATATGACACAATTCAAATATGCTGACATGAAAATTTTAAAAACATAAAAGACACGGAAATGACTGAGATACAATGACGAAGGCATATAAAAATTTACACAATTATATGGAAAGATAACAAATTATTCATTTTTTACACAACAAATAAATTTAAACCTATTACATGAAAATAATAACAAATTTCAACACTTTCTAGGGCTTAATTACACGGACCTCTCCCGAGGTTTCAGAAAAATACATGGACATCCATTCTGGTTTCTGAAACTACACTGATCTGCCTTACATTAGCTCACAATACACACAAACCTCCCTTCGCTTATACACGGACCACCCTTCCATTCTACTTTCTGGTTTTTGAATGTTCAAGAGTATATCTGTATTGAGCAAAATTATACATATATCTGACAAAGATCGTAGCGGGTGTGATTGAGGGATTGATTGCTAATGGTGGTGATAGATCGCAATGATGTTGGGCGATGGTTGTTGCTGATTGAGGGTGACAAAAATGGAGTTGCGCAAGGAGACTTAACTAATCAAAGGCGGAGAAGATAGAGTTGTGCACAAACATAAAGACAATCTTGTGTGCAGTGTTTTTAAAGGCTCAAGGTGCACCAAGGCGTCAAAGATCTCTTGGGGCTTAGGCACAAGGCGAGGCGCGGACTTTATTGAAGTAAAGCGCACAATCTCAGTTAAAAATAGATAAATTAACATAGACTAATGATTCGCATAGCATATAAGTACTAAGACAGGAATTTTTATTTTTATTTTTTTAAAGTAACTAAAGCAAATTATAGAATAATTTTCAAAGCCATAAAAGAGCATATTACATAGCATTCCAATTTTTAAAAGTAAAATAATCCACATTCAACAAAATATATATATATATATATATGAAGCTTTTTGCAAGTGAAACACTGAAACTATAACTAAAAAAAAAAATTGGAAATGAATTAATACTAAAAAAAATAATGGTTAAGGATTTTTTTTTTTTTTTTTTTTTTTTGGGTTTGTAAGTTGATGTTCATTTGAAGCTTTTTGTAAGTGGAAACTATAACTAAATTATGTAGCTAATCAGTGTTTCCATATTGAAAGTTAAGTGGCAAACAAAGTAGTGTCATATCATCAAATTAAAAATTCCAAGTGCAAGATGATGCCACACCTGATGACATTCTCAACTAAAAAATTTTTAGAGAATCAATTGTCTCTATTTGATTATAAGAAGAAGAATAACCCAGCCCAGCACATCAAATAAGCAAAAGAAAAAAGAAAGAAAAAAAAAACAGAGAGCAGCGAGGAAGCCAAAAAAAAATTGAGACAGATGGAAAAAAAATAGAGGCAGCGAAGAAGAAGAAGAAGAAGAGAAGGAGAAGAAGAAGCATCGAAGAAGAAGAAGAAGAAGAAGAACTACCTGATCTAGACAAGGCAAGACAAGACAAGCCGAAGGGAAGAGACACTCAGACACTATAAGGTTTCTTCGCAAGATTTCTTCTAATGAATCGATTAGGGATTTTCAGTCGTATTTGGGGCTAGGTATTGAGCTATATACCTCAGAGTTGTAATCCTATATAGTTGGAGCCTTTAAAAACACTGATATGAACCGTTAGATTTCAATCAGAAAACAAGAAAAATAAAGCCCCAAAAGTCGCGCGACTTGTGCCTCTCTTCGCCTGGCCAAGTCGCTGTGCCTTCTTCAACTCACCTCACCTTGAGTGGCTTAAGGCGCTGCACCTGCACCTCGCTGTGCCTTGCGCCTAGGCACACCTTTCACAACACTGATCTTGTGAGATGGTGATTTCAAGAGAAGTAGGGAAGGAAGAAAGAAGTGAGGACAGAGAGATTAGATGGGACAGACGGTGGAGATGTGTTGTAAAAAAAAAAATGAAATTGGTGTCTTTGGTTATATAAAATTTAATTTGTATTTGTTTGGTCATAAGTATGGTGGTGAAAATTCAGTTTTGTAAAGAGATAAAATGGTAATTGCACAAACACGTACTGTTAATCTCGATCACTCGACAAATCTAACAAGGGAGGACAGTGTAATTTCATAAACCACAACGAAGCTCCCTGTAATTGTCCAAAAACAAGGGAGGTCCATGTAATTAACACTATTTTCTATATTTATATGTTGGAGAATAAGTGTGAATTGAAAGTCTTTAATGTCTAACTTAGAAACACTTAGTATTTACAATCAACTTAAAAAGCCTTAAAAAACATATTAACATGTGTATAATAAATTATACATTTTCGCATTACAAATAAATTATACCTATTAAATGAAAATAATAATATATTATGTCAGTGTTAATATGTGTAGAATAGAAGGTTCAATTGTCTACTTTAAAAGCCCCGAGTATTCTCAAACAAATAGGACTTTGGATAATAGGGTTTAAATCTTTCTTCTTTTTGTTTGTACTTTAAATCTTCTATTCCTCCTTTTTTTTTTTACTTTCAATCAGATTCCCATTGTATTTCCTTTGAAGTTACATTGGGTCTTGACATCTGATTCACACGTCTAAACAACAGGTGTGCATGTCCACACTTGTTTGTAGTGTGTTTGGTTTTAACAAAATAAAAATGAAAAGAATAATAGGGTATGTTTGGATGCATGTCTAGCATGTGTTCAAGTGACGTGTCCAACCCCAGTATGAAGCAGATGCACCATCTGGTAAGTATTTCCATGCTTACTAGGTCACCTTTTAAGACCCATAGAGCCACTTGCATCACATATGACATTAAACAACAAACTCAAAATTAACCAATCATTCATAGCCTGTGCTCTTTCTGTTTCCTTTTTCTTGCTTTGAGTGAGGGAATAAGAAGGCAAAAAGCATTGAAATTTTTAACTGCCTTCACCTTGTGGGCCACCATAACTCAACCTCAATAACAATTTGTGTTATTTGGTAAGTACTTAAATAAAAACATAATCCATACAGAAACAACAATTTATAAATAATCTCCTTCTAAGGTATAGGAAAGCATAAAGTAAAGATGAGTGACAAGAAAAGTTAGTAATAAAAACAAAAACAAGAACAAATAACTAGGCTCCAAAAATCCAAGCTAATTGGAAAGCTAAGTAGATAAAGCATGCTCAATCTGTTCAGAAATGGGCCAACAATGTATCTCAAGTCATCCAACATCCTCCCTCATGTAACCTCATTTCGCACATGAAGTTGCAAGCAGACATACATAGAAAGAAGCGTAAATGCAAACAAGGAACATACGCAAACGGAGAGACTTGAATGAGAAACAAAAGCAAATGAAGAGATTTGAACCCAAAACCCCTCAAAACTAAAGCTATGATACCATGTTGAACCACTACTGATTCCAAAGCTTAAGTTGTTAGGAAATGGACCAACAATGATTATCAAGCTATCCAATAGCTTATTCAAATGACTACGACAATGCACCTCATTTGATGGAAAAACCAAACTTGGAATTAGTTAATCAAGCAGCCAAGAAATAAGATCACTGATCTTAAACTGAAGAAGAGAAAAATGGAGGAGTTGGGGGATGCAAATACACAAACATTCAACTCTTTTAGGCCATTTTTGGATCAAGAATTGAGTAGGGAATTGAGATGTTAACAAAACTTAGCTTGTATTTTCATTTACTTTTCCGTTCCTTTTTCTTTTCCTTTCTTTTCCCTCCACAAATTCTTCCACAATGCTTGATCCAAACACACCCTTAATCAGGCAAGTATTTCCATAGCAACTGCCACCTTCACTAGTCCATTTAATGACTATCAAGAAAGCACTTCCCAAAAAAAAACTGTAAGGATCAACGACAAAAATCCAGGGCTAAGAAAAGGAAACGACATGGCAAATAATGGTGCTGTTTGGTGCAGGGAGAAAGGTGCTTTTCAGTTATGTTACATGGACTTAGGTACGGATGCGAGTAGCCAATGCAGCTGTGTAACTAGTGTCCAATTAATCTAACTCCCATATTTGATGGAGACACGACAAAATATTCATAGTTCTTACTATGCTCTTTTTATTTTCTAATTAATGAAACAATTTGAGTTTTGCCAACCTTGAGAAGAATACTTTTTATTTCTTTTTTCCAATAGGTGATGCTCCAAAAAGATCTATGACCAAAATATTTCAAGCCTACAGTATAATGGATAATCTTTTATTAAATAAAAAACCCATCTCCTAAATTAGAAACTTTCTCCCACATCAATTCCCCTTCCTTAAGTATTATGTATCAAATCAAGTAAAATAATGAATGCCATTCTTATTGCTAGACAAAAGAAAGTCTGAGAGGAACCAAAAGAGAAATGATTAAGCTTAGTTTTGAAAAAGCTTATGAATATGTAGCTATCATTAATTTCAACTTTGGTTCAATTAAAACCCAATCAAATCAGTCTCCCTGTCCACAATCAAAGTTTACCATAAAAAGTTGAATTAGGTGCTCGTTACTTGGAAGATCTTTCAATAAAACCAAGGAGGAATCAAACCTTGTCCACAACTGGTACTGGTGGCTCCTGAGAAACCTCTTTTCTTGTTCTAAGCTTCATTTCTTCATTATTCTCCATAGCCTGACATAATATTTAAAAAAATTAAATTAACCACAATTTATTAACACCAACAATAAATGGATTTTTTAATTAAGATATGCACTGGCGGCATAAACAGAACCCATGCATCACATCAACTAAAAAAAATCCCTGGCCACAAATAAATAAACATATAAAATTGCTCTTTAGTCTATACATGAAGTCTTAAGTCCTAAAGAAGATCAAAAGTCATTCTTTCCTTCTTTGGTTCCTGCTCTACCACCCCACCACAAATGCAAGAAGTCCGCTATTCTTCTAATAAAAACCCATGAAATCCCAAACATCACAAAGCACATGTCCCACAACTCCTTCACTGCCCCATAATGAATATGTGGCCCATTCACCTTATCGCACTTGCATGTACAACACCAATTGACTGTAAAATGTCCTCATCTTCAATTAGGATCTTCTTGTGAACTACATTCTAAGCCAAAAAAATGCCCCCTTCAAAGGGGCACCAACTAACCAATCCCCTATCCAAAAAGAATCTCTCGCGTCTACTAATAATGTTTTATAAAAGGACTTCACCCGAAACACACCTCAAGATGAAGGAATCCAACAAAAAGCATCGTGGAAGCTCATCACATCCCCATCCTACATTGCTCCTCAATGGAATGTCCTAAAACATATTATTACCATCACGTTGCAACAGTAGCTCAAAATCATCCCAATCCACATAATAACCCAACTTCAAAGATAACAAACAAATCTCCATACCAAACAAAACACCAATAAAAATTTCCTAATCCCCAAACACTTTGCTCTCGTAGGCTAACATATTGTGTCCCAATCCATAATATGATACTTAACTGCTTACCCCATCTCCAGGGCAGACCTAGAAATTGTCTAGATGGGGGCCAAGGTATGTGCATTTAAAACAGAGGGTGGGATGTTATAGAGCAAAGAGAATTTATCACATAAGCATTGCGAAAGACATTTTCCATGAGAACAAAAATAAATAAATCTAACAAGTCATTTTTTCATTTTCTTCTAAAGTTTTAAACTATTAATTAGATCTCAGTATATAATTGATTAGACCATCATTTTAAGCCATTTTGTTGGTTAAAAAAATCTAGTAAACAAAAAATATACATACCACCTTTAATTTTTACATTATATAATTTGCATGTATCCCCCACATGTCGTGCACATTTTTTTAAAAATTTCCACGTGTGACCTTGACCATTGCCATTAGAATCAACTCCAACTTCTTTAGACTAAACTTCAGCAGTCAAACAACCTCGAAAGACAAGAGGTTGGGTGGGTTTGGGGTTGGCTTTTTCGTGGCTTTTGGCTTTTTTTAGAATCTAAAAAAGCTAATGTGCGTAAAAAGTTGCTAAAAAGCTATTTTTTTGTCAGTGCAAAAAGTTAATGACATTCTGGTTTTTTAGCTGATGACAACAGCCTAGGGGCTTTTTGGCTTTTTAAGCAAAAGATGGCTTTTTATGTGTACCCTCCAAACCATGGTTTCACATAATGGCGGCAGCCGTCATAATAGTAATGACGTTGACACAATCGTAGGGTATAATGGAGCATGGCGGCGGAAACTAGAGTCATGAAGTTTTTACACTTCTCACAACTTTGAAAATAATTATTGATACGCATGGTTTATTTCAAAATCATATTTAGTGGGATTCAATATAGATTTTTATGAGTTTTGTTCAGTTTTTAGACATGATCTAATATATTTGCTAAATTTTACACATGTTTTACACTTGAGTAACGTTTCTTACTCAGAAACTCGATTATGTACTCTTTAAGTAAGAAACTTGTTAGAAACAGCTCTCATCAAGAAAGAAACTCGCTCCTAATTGAGATAGAACCTCTTAACCATACAAATCTCAAAGAAACAAAAGAAAAACAACTCAAACTTATTCTAGTACTTTTTATTTACATAATATTTATTTATACTTAACAAAGATAATTTGTAGTTGATATTAATCTCTAATATTTATTCATATTTCAACACAGATGTTATAACTAAGCAAAAATTAATAATTGTTAGAATGTATATTTTCTTTTAATATAAAATATAGACATGCTCCCATAGCCACTGCCAACCTTAGATACTTCTGTATGACATCGCTCCCCTGCCCTTGCCCTGGTACGCATAACTAAGTGTTCTATATCTAACTTAAATATTGTCATAAACTTAGAGCAAAAAAGGGGGGTAAATAAAGGAATAGAAGAAACTCTACTGTTGTTTTGATACAAGTAGTAGACCAGTCATCAAAAACTCCAAGAAATTTGTGGATTAAATGATAATTCCATAACCTCATGCTGCAGTATAGCAAAATAAAGCTGCAAATAATAATTAGTAACCCAACTAGACAACTAATTCATAGGCTGCACTGTGGTCCAGTGCTTGAGCACCAATACTCTGTAATCTTATTTTTCCTTAAACATCCTAGTTTTTCAAGAAATGCCATTCCTTTTTACAATAAATGCTTACATCTGTTTTCTTAAATATTCTAGGTTTTCAAGGAATGAGAAAGAGTAATAGAGATATATGACAAGGAAGCACCTGCTGTATACGAGACCGCTTCTGAAAGATTTGGTCCTCAAAGACTGCAACTGACTGGATAAAATGTTCCACTCTGTCCAGCAAAACCTGAATAAGTAAATGACAGACTTCAGGACAAGCTTGTAAGAGGCAGATATTCCAACCTAATACCAGATGTTTCAACTTAATAATAAGTGCAAAATCAAGTTACCAAATGACTATCATGAATTAATAAATGCAAAAAGCAATTCCAAGCGTTCACCAAGAAAGAAGATGATTTTGATTGCATTATCAACATAACCAGTCCAAAAATTTTAGAATCCAAACCCTAACAACACAGATTTTATCTTCACTGTGTGTGTCTGCTGTGGACATTATCAATCCAAGGTGGATCCAACTGGGCTCAGGCTGAACTGGGAAGTGACAACTGAAATAATCATCATTCAGTTATTGGATTACCATTTGGCAAGTGAGTTGTCACACACTCCTTACTGGATTTCGACTTCCATGACACCATCCTTCTATCTTAATCGACCAACACCCTTTGTAGGTTCTACGTTAGGTCTACAGCCTTTCAGGAGTGTTACATGATTGTAAAATGTATATTGTACTGCAGCCAAGTTCTATAAGGTCAACTATATCGTACAACACAAAAATGTTGGCTACAAAGAAACATGTTCAGGATATGGGTGTAGATAATTTTGTATAGACAAGTGGTTATACAAGTGGAGTTACCAGAATAGACAAAACAAGAAGAAGAAAAAAAATCCTGTGGAAGTTAGAAGAGACGCCTGTTGAAAATCAAATAAAGAAGAATAGTTTGAGATTGTTCATCCATGTGCAATGTGGATCGACTAATGCACCGTGAGGAGGAGTGATATAAGAGGTTGAATGTGCCATAAAGACAAGAAACCTCAAGAGGTACATGATTTGAGGTGGTGAGAGAACACACAATTCCCATGGATTTAACCAAGTATATGTTTTTTTAATATAATCAATTGGAGAAATTTGGTTTTTATAAAGCAACGTGAGAAAACAAATTCATGCAAAATACCAACACCAAGTAACTGGACTAAGACTTGTTGAGTTGAGGTTGAATGCATGTTATACAATTTTGCCCACAATTAACTCAACACAATGCTGTTTATGTAAATCTAGTAGAAGCTTTATAAACTTTTTTTTTATTAGGCAACAAGGAGCCAATCATAAGAACAGCCTTGATAGTTGGCTGATTCAATGCCATTAATTTGATAGAAATGCTGCAGTTCAATCACCATTTATCACTTACTGGGTTGAACAATGAAAGCCTTCAGAAATATATATATATATATAAACCAACCAAAACCAACATGAGAAAGCTGTATTTTTATTGTTTCAGTTTGTGCGGTGCTATCAACCAGGCCTAGGCTAGGTTTTACATAACCCACCGTTCCGATTTCAGACACTCTTAGAATTGAAAATGTTAGATCATCACTAGTCCCAAAAGCTGAAGTTGTTAGAAACTGAGCCCAACAATCTATATCGAGCTCTCCAACAAGATGAATTGTCATTCCTTCGACAATATTGAATATTGGGATTTGTAGAATAGCAAGGTGGCAGGGAGAGAAGATCCCTCAATTAGCAATCTCTGAATCTTGGATCCTTGAGTTAATGTAGAGGGGCAGGCTTCAAGATTGTAATCATCCTAGGTACATTCCTTATGCACTATGCTTGTAAAAACATCTGCATCTGCAACTAACACATACAACATACAGAACAGGAATTGTGTACTGTAGAATATTTAAAGAAGAATATTACCTCACCCGCATCAGTAAGATAACCACCTATAGCAGCAAACTCCTTTCTATAGACAGACATCAATAGATTAATAGCACCCTGAGAAAAGAAGTGTGTTTTTCTTAGCAAATTGCAGTATGAAGAGAGAAATTCCAATACTAAGGAAGAAAACATCAACCTTATAGCATATTTTGATTCTACCACAATGTTGCAATCAGTTTGTTCATTGGAAAAGAGAGAACTAATTCTATTATGCTAAAATCTAAAAGAAACATACCTCACGAATTTCCAATGTCGGCATATGTGGGAGAAAGTCATTGCCAACAAAGAAACACAGAAACACAAAGTCATCCACCAATCGCTCAAAGTTAATCTCAAAAGGAGGGTTGGGAATCTCCAAATCATATTGCAAATATTCTCGCAACACCCAGATGTTGAGGAACTGCCCAGGGCATAAATAAGCTCATAAATAACAGTACACGGAGTATGTGGCAAACAAAAAGAAAAGAACTTAAAATTGAATCATCGGAAGGCAGAATGACAATTTCCAACCTGATATTTCTTCTTGTGAATCGGTGTGTTGTCCACCACCTTCCCATTAACAGTGTCTTGGCCACCCGGCCTACCACGACACTCAGCAGCCAGATGACCAGCTTCACCACAAAGGAAACATTTTTCTTGCTGTCCAGGAAAAGTGATAACCTGTACAATTGCCAAAAAAAAATAAAAGGCAACTGGCATCAATCATAACTAACCAAAAAGTCAGGGATACAGGAGTATTTTGAAGAGCAGCCACCAACCTCCCTTAATATTGAGAAGTGAACTTCGTGAGTCGCTAAAGAAAGCATAATAAGGTCTGCATCCTGCTTGAGATTAACTATATCATTAATTTAGAACTTAATAAATTGCAATTTTATAGTGGATATGTAAAACACTCAAACCTCTTTAAGCACATAGCAAGTGAAAGCAAGAAAAGAAGAGGATTAATGAGATCATTAACAAAAACAAGGACAATAAATCACACTCACCAGGCCATATAAACAATGCCGAGTATTCGGATTGAAACCAGGAAGGTTACGCTGTAGGCGAATATAAGACATGATTTTGTGTTCACCCTCACCAGGAACATTTGCATCAGAAAGAATGACCTTCAAATAATCACCCAATGCAGCCCCATAAATAAACTAACACAGAAAGTATCCTGAAAGCCAGAAGTATATCGGAAAAAAGAACAAGAAGGGGTTACCCCACAGGAAAGGAATTATCCGATCTTGAAGGGAACAAGAAAAATCTAAGAATAAGTCTACCGAACCTTTGTACTCCACCAACCAGGGTTGTGATTCAACCTAGACTGTATATAATATTGAAGTGCTACTGAGAGCACTGCCATAAATTGAGTGCCAGGAGTTATGACATTTGTGTCAGATGTTTCAGCCTTTTCTTTGTGAATCAGATTTCTCCCCTCAGCTTCAAACTCTTTTCTCAATCTTTCTTCCTCAGCTTCCTAAAGATGAAACAAAAGTATAGATACTTACCGACTTTCTCTATTATTAAGCATGACATGAGTAGGAGAAACTTACAGCTGCTGCAGCAGCATCTTTTGCTGCTCTAAAGCGCCGGGAACGTTGTTGATTCATTTTAGCTCTCGGAGCAACCCCATCTACAAACATTAAAGATTAAGTGGAAACTACGAAGGAAGATAATAAGACACCTGAGAAAATATATCTTACCAATTGCCATATAAAGAAGCTTTCTTGGGCGAACCAATGAGAATAGATGGTCAATGTAATCAAATATTGATTTAAATACATCATCATAAGTGGCAGGTGCAGGCTGCATGTGAAAAGAATGTCTCTTCAGAATCACACTAGTAGACTATGAAAATCATGACAAAATAACAGAAAGATGGCGAAAGAGAGGTAGGACAAACTAAAGTCATTTTTTCAAAATAATAACCCAAGTACCAATCAAGCCAAAACAAATCTCTCAACAACATTACAGGTAACACAAACTAAAGTATTGATCAAAAAATAAGCCAAGTACCAAATAAATCAACATAGATCCCTCAACATAACCAAGTAGCACAAAAGTGACGTTAAGCAGGTTTTTAAACAAGATGCATAAATCTTATCATAGCCCATAATTGATTAATCCAAATGTACGGACCAATTAGTAATATTTCAAAAGTGCCCGACAGCAAATAGTCCCCAGTTAGTAGTATTAGAGACATTGTTATATTCCAGCCTTCACAAGGTTAGCATCTTGTTTTATTTTTCTTTTTCTATTTTTAGGGAAGAAGGGAGTTATAGCTAATTGTCCATGTGTTCAATGTGCTATTTAGGCATCAAATTTATGGGTCAATCATTTCCATTTCTTTTAAATACCAAGGAGGGAGGAGAGGAAAACAACGGCATGACACTACGTGTACTCAATGGCCCATGCCATGCTCCCAGGCTACTTCCCATGGTCTTCCATTTGTCCGTAGCAGTGTTACATGAACTCTTAATTTCCTCCATAGTACCCCGTGTCCACCAGACATGACAAGCGAAAGGATGTGGCCCTTATGTCCAACACCCATACCCAATTTAGAAACTTGGATCCTCTAATTTTATATGATGTTTGAAGAAAGAAGAAAAGGCCCACATTTACTAGTAGAGAAATATTTATTGCCTCTCTAACATGGATGGGATATAGAAATTCTATATTTTTCAAAAAATTCCATTTAATTTCAAGTACATTTCAAAATAATTCACATCATCCTGTTTAAAAATATTATACAATATGCAATATATGTAAGTGTTCAGGACATGTTCCCATACTCGTACCCAACTTTTGGATATATATATGTATATATCCAATATCTTAAGATTTTAGTTTAGGCAGGTTTGATACTTGGACAACCAAACACACCCACCCCCGCACCCAATACTCGTACCCAAGTCCATGTAACATATGTCCGTAATTGTAAAGTTGCATTTTATTAGCTGGCTTTTTTTCTTGCTTATACATTTAGATTTCTTTTTGAAAGATGTCTCATCCGTATTCCATATCAATACTTATTTATCAAAAAAAAATCATAGATATCCTCATCTCCTATTCAATAACATTCTTCTCTCCTACTATTTAAAAATATAGATTAAAAAAAAATCCACAAGTGTGTTCAACACTATATGACGGGTATCAACCTCACAAAGATTATTTTTGGAGAAAGGAAAAAGAAGAGAGACAACCATGTCAGCCTCAACAATGGACTGACGGGTCCCATGATCTAACATGACTGGAAACTAATTTCTATTGCACTTGGATGAAGCCAATGACTACAATATCTTTCATCTAGAAAACCAGAAAAGCTCACAATCATAGACAAGTATGTAATCCTGTAGATTTCGGGGTATTTTGATAACTTAATATATGTTTGCTGACAAGTTACCAGGGTGAGTTTCATCAAGTCTTCCCTTGTTTCATCAAGCTACCAGGGTGAGTTTCATTAGGTATTTTGATAACTTAATGAAGATCTCAACAAATTTCAAATTTCATCAACTAATTTTCTTGAACAAATTGATTGGATGTCATCCGAATGATCAAACAGTCCCATACAGCTTTCTCTGATACAGTCCATAAGAAATAACAACTCAACCTCCCATAAATGCATTCATGCATTAATCTAATTTTAGTAGTGTTAAGATCTTCATTTTTGGCACAAAATCGTACACTCACAACCATTCACACCATAAAAAATGATGAATCACCTTAGATGTCACATCTATCATTTAGAAGGTTGCCTGTTTCATCACCACTTTGCTAAAAGCACATGACCAATTCACCCATATTTCCAATTAAATTTCAAAATTCCATTTTAAAATTACAAATCGTTGTAAATGATGTGTACAAGGTAAGAACAAGGATACCGCTACCATGCATCATACCTTAAAATTTAATACTGTAATCTACAAAGTCTATTCCTATCATCTAAGTTACACAGACCCAGTTGTGAGGATTGGGTGAGAGTGCATATCTAAGGGTTAGACGCTTCAAAACTAAAAATTGAGGATACATACGTTAAATGTTTACTTTTAAATATATTTATTACATAAAGATGAGTTAAATAGCTATTTTTTAAATATATTTATTATTTTTTATCGTATTTATTATTTTTATTGATAATATTTTTAATGTATCCATATAATTTATTTTTTTACCTTTAATTTACATATATATATATATAAATAAAAAATATAACAAATAAGGAATAACAAACTATGTTAAAATAAATAATAAATAAAAATTAGATAATTTCTTTTATAGATTTTATTAGATTTTTTATTTTTATTTTTATTTTTTAATTATATATGATTTAATTAGAGTTATTATTATATAACAAATTATATGATTTATTTATTATATGTTAAAAAAGGGAGAGAGAGAGAGAGAGAGAGAGAGAGAAAAGAGGAGATGGATCGATTGAGAGAGAGAAAAGGAGATTGAAAGAGAAGAAGAAATAAAGAAGACGAGATTGAAGAAAACGAGATCGAAGTGATCAAAGAAAACGAGATCGAAGTCGGCGACCAGAGGGAAGTCATCGACCAGGTTCTCCTTGCTCTCTCCTCTTTCATTTCTTCTGTATTTAGGGCAAAACATAGTCATATCCATTTGTAAAGAGCCGTATCCCACACTCATACCCGTGTTGTGTTGTGTCGTGTCGTGTCTTGCCATGCTGTGTTAACATGGGTACCTCTGAAATTCCAAAAAGCCCATGTAACGTAGCCTACATACCCCATTTTAGAACATACAGTGTACCCCTTCCCATTCCTGTTATATGTACCAGAATGATCGACTTTTCAAGTAACATAGGGATTATCAATAAGCTTATGAAAGAAAAAATTTTAGAAAAAAAAAACCTCAAATGATCCACACTATTCTATCAATAATACCACGCCGCAAAGAAACACCATGAATATAGTCAACAAAGAAGCTAAAGTCATTAGCCTCCCTATCATTTAGATTTCAAAAACATATTGAAATTCCAAGAGAAAAGTGAGGCCAGGAGGAAGCAACAAAAGCAATATACACATTATGAAAATGACATGAACAATACAAACGAGAAAACAAATTACAAAAAAAATAAACCCCAATCCAAACATGATACGTGTAAATTGTGAAAAATGAACCAGCCATTGAGAAATGCACTACAATAGAAATCTAAAATTTCCCTAGTAAACTATATGAAACATCCATTTGTGTGAATCTCATACTTGCTCTTAATCATAAGATATACCTCTTTCTCACACTATTGTGTTCAACTTTATGTAGCTGACCTCATCACTGCCAGAATCAGTCATCATGTACTGATCTCTTGCTAGAAATCACTCTAAAAGAGCTCTCCAATACTACTTAATTTGAGTTCTAGATTCATTAATTTTCATTTTTTTTGTTTTCAACCTTTAGCAAATAAATTCTCGTGGATATTGATGGTCCTAGGGTTTGTTGATCAATTTATGATATATAAGTGAAGCTTAAAAATACAAAGAAGAGATTGAAATAAAATAGATTAGGGCCCATTAGGTTTCATTTTCAATATTTTTTTTGTTTCTGGATTCCATTTTTGTTTTTCATATTTTCAAAAACAAAGACAATGTGAAGTTTGCAAATACAATTGTTTTCATGTTGCATCCTAGTTTAGGCCAAGGGCTGGGTGTAAGTCCTCTTTGGTGGTCAGAGGATTGGGAGCCCCCTTCCCCCACACCCATTGCTACCTCTAATTGAAGTTCTTTGAATCACCGATGCTTATAAATTTTGTCAATTCTAATAATTACCTTAATATTTTTCTTCTTCATTTGCATTTCTTTATTCATACAGTGTTTTTTTTTTTTTCATTTAATACATTGTCTTAACATACAATACCATTGAGCAATGGTTTCTTAGATAATATCACCATTGCAATGATCTACTGAGCCTTGAAGGGATTACCATCAATCGTAAAACTTTGCAAGTCTCAATATTTAAAAAAACTTCACAAACAAAGAGATACCATGATTGTCATAAAATACTTTTAACTTCTACCCCTTATTAGAATCATTACATTCACCCTGAGACTTAGATTTTCATATGGTTTCCATTACTAAAATCTTTTCTGTGTCTAGTTACATCTCTAGGCTTCTATTACGATCTTTGAGTAGAACTCACCCTTGCAAACCGGCTTGCAAGGGGAGGGTGCCTAAGAGGCTTATATGCACATTTCACATGGTCATTGCCTTTGTTAATCGATGTGGGATCATAACAACATCTAGTTAATATGTAAAGACTTGAGTTTATCTAAAAGGATAAAAATCATTTATAGAATTCTAATGAATTATCCATCATACATTACTTAGCATAAAGAAACAATCAACTATGTCCAAGTTTCTAACATCTTTGTGCTATTTCTTTATAGTTGTTGGAACATAACAACATTATTGTATTAGATTCAATAATATGTTTCCAATGTATTACTTCCAAACGTAAAAAATATATTTTCAGAGCTAAAAAATAGAAAAATCTTAGCAAGCGTTCTACTGGCAGGGCATACCAAACAAACAAGAAAATTGGAACATCGAACAGAAAGAAGTCATCACTACAACTGTAATCTCCGATTTGGTACCATGAAGGTAGGAGTGAGAGACACAGCAGATTGAACGATTCAGAAAACTTGTCATGCTTACAACCAGCACAACCTTAGCACAAATCATACAATTTTTGTATCCACAAACTAGTATTGACTGGTCAAACCCAACTCAAATTTGAAATTGATTTAAATACGCCCTAGACAAGCCTAAAAACCCAACTTTCTCCCTCTCTGGATCAACTCATTGAATTGATTTCACCTCCAAAATTCACTAGTAAAAACGAAAAAGAGTGAAACAATCTCTCTACACTTTGAAGTTACGAAATCGGAGACAACTACGTACCTTGCCTTCGGGATGAAAACAGGGGTGGATAATTCCATTCATGTCGAGGTACATGTTATCGAACTCCATGCCGTTAGGATTAGGCTTGGAGATATCGACGGGGAAGAAGACGCCGTTGACGAGCTCCCTGGGCTCTTCCTCGACGACGTCGGAGATCGACTGAGGGTACCGATCCGCCAGCCACTTGTAGAACGCCGGCACTCCCATGGCTTCTGTTCGATCTTCAAATTGCTCAACTTGCTTTGTTTTGTTGTTGCAGAGAGGAGAGGGAAGATAGGGAAGGTTTTCGTTTTTTGGGGTTTTTTTTTTGTGAGAATCGAAACAGTCGCGATTCGGTGGAGTTCGTTTTTTTATTTTTTTTTTGGATGGGTGACTCGGTGGAGGTGTTAAATTCCTAGGGCTCGTGTCATTTCCGGGGTAATGTCATACGCATTAGGGGTGAATTGAGTCAAATTGGGTCGGCGGCATTTATTCATGGTCCTTCATAGGTAGGTAGAGAAAAATTAAGGGAAATATTAAGGGGTGGTTTGGCATTAATTTAGTTTATTTTTTTATTTTTTTTAGGTTATATCAACTAATATTTTTTTTTTTTTTTTAAATTAAAAAATATTTATTTAGAACATCTCAAATAACTCCTAAATCTATGTTTGAGAGGTTGGGTTTGAAGATTTTTTGGTTAAAATAGTCATAAAAAATAAAATAAATTTTTTAGTTTAATAAGATACAATATTACATCTAATTCATAATTATTACAATTTTTTTTCTTATAAAAAAGTTTTTAAAAAAATCAAAAATCCTTTCTAAACCAGACTTTTTAGCTTCAAGCTAAAAAAATCAAAAAAATCAAAAAGTCAATCCACTGCCCAAACGAAGCCTAAATATATATAATTTATATAAAAAATTGAGAATAATGATGTAATATTATTATTATTGTAAATAAATTCATATTTAATAGTGTTTTGTTTTGAAATGAATTATATATAATGAGGTATATTATTTTGTATGAATTTTTTATTTGTATAGCATTAGTCAAAAATTAATTTATATTTGTTTTTTTAGTTAGTAGATATAAATTGAGCGAATCATGAAAATTGGTCAGTTAATATTTTAAAATTCAAATCGATGAGTGAATCAAAAAATATTTTGTTAAGAATCTGTCTCTTAAATTAACGAAAAATTGACATGTGACTTACATCTTAAATTTTGAATAGAATGCTTAAAATTAAATTATCAATCTATTTTTGTTTTAAAAATATTTTTTTCCAATTGTTTTATTTGCATTTAGTGAATTTTTTTTAAAAAAAACTTTTAACTTTTTAAATACATATTTAAAAAGTCTGTTTGCTTTGAATTTTAAAACTGTTTTCTAATTTTTTTAAATAGAAAATAACATAACAAAAATAAATCTAAAATTATATTTTTGAATTTTGAAATATTATTTCTTCCTTTTAAAAAGATTAAACTAAATAAAAACGATGAGTTTTTTTTTTATTTTTTCACTAAATTAATTTTTAATTTTATAGAAAAAAAAATTAAAAAATTTGAAAACAAAATCAAACAAAGTGAAAATATTCATGAAGAAATCTCCTTCTTTTTTTAACTAAGGATAAAAAAAAAATATGAAAATATACAAGTATTTTTTTTCTTTTTTTCTAATGATCTTTTTTTAAAATTTTCTTCAAATATTTATTTTTTAGGTGTATTTAAAATTTTGGCTAAAATATAAAAGAAAATTACTAAAATACAAAAAAAAAAAAAAACTGAAAAACTTTTATTTAAGCTTAAAAATCAAACAACGTTTTTAGTTAAGGGTTAGAGTGATGATATTGACTGATAGTTTAAGGGGATTAAGTGTAATTTAATACCCTCATTAAGATTCAAATTGAAAAATAAAAAAATAGATGAGCAGGTTACATGTTACAATTTTTAGGTTACGTGTTGCAATTTTTAATTCAAAAAGGTAAAGTAATATAAGATAATAGTTGAAAGGGTAAAATGTAATTTGCCACAATATAAATGACAAAATTGTCTTAAAAAACACAGTATTAGGTTTCATAATTTAAAAAAAGGAAAAAATTTATAAAACTTTTATAAATAACCTGGTGTGATAGGTAGCAAAACAAGAAAATAGGCTTACTTTAATGTAAATATGTTTTAATTTTGAAGTTTTAGTTTGTAAATAGTATAAACATAATTTGGTCTGATAGTGCTCTATGATTGATAGAGTGTAACTTAATATATGTGATTGCATTAACATACAATAAGATACCAAAAACTAATTGAAAAGTGAAGAATATTCATGAAACTTTCCCTCATATTTTTTTCATGAAGTGCAACATTACTCAAAAATATAACATATGTCCTCACTGCATGAATAATTTATTTTAGAGAATTTTACGTTTAAAAATTATTTTAAGGCACTCAGGTTATAAGTATAATTTCGAAATTTTTGGACAATAATTCCAAATTCGATTATTTTTTGATCAAAAAGACAACAATTTGAAAGACCATATTATCCTTAAATATATGTCTATCTATTTATGTAATGCCCTTAAAAAATTACAATAATTCGACCCAACACAATATATATAAGACAACGTAATCAAAATAATAAATTTCCATTAACCTGAATCGTTATACAAAAGTGACACATACGATATACATTCATAAATATTTCATCATGAATCTACAGCATATGTTACAAGTAGTAAAGAGGAATGAAAATTAAACAGATAATTATATGCCCTAAAGGCTTACATCTTTCTAAGTCATTGCTTGGTTACAACAAAAAAGAGTCTAACTCTATACAATTTAAACCCTCGGCTATATAAATAAGTACAAAAAGTGAAGCTCGTGTTCCAAACTCCTGCCGAGCTACTACTTTGGCGGAGGCATATCATCAACACCTGAAAATGATTTTTCCCAGATAGGATAAGCCAAAGCCCAGTAGGAACAATTTAACACAATCTATGAATTTTAACGAAGGTATAAGTAAAATGTACATTTACAAGGCCAGTGATAAATATTTATTTCCTATATAATCAAAAAGTGCCAAAATTCATATCTCAATCCCTTTTTCCTTATCGTCAATTCAAGTTAATTCATTTCATCTCAATTTATGAGCCAGTTTCATATTCTTTCAAACGACCCATCTGAGACTACAACTTAATAGTTCTCAAATTAACACAATTATCACACAAACACTTCAATTTGCCACTTTACTTAAATTTCGTCTGCAAGATCAACACCCATATATACGCAGGGTTTCAAGACTTTTACCCAGGACACACAGGCACACAGGCCAACTTAATTCAATGGAGTCCATCTCTTATCTCCTCTCAAACATGGAGTATATCCCATTTCTCCTCCCAACCAATCATGCATATACAATGTATTTGAAATATAGTCATATTCAATGACAACCCACAAAAGATTAGTTTTAATTCACCTAATCCTCATGTAATTTCTACAACAATCATAGATATCCTTCACCGATAACCCAATACAGATATTTCTAAACAGATATTCAATCTCAAGACAAATAATTTATTCAAATTTCCAAAAGTGTGAGGTAATGCATATCCAACTCCATCATTTACATCAACATTCATCTAATTTCATATTTATAATACCAATTTCATTTATTTATACAAAATAAATATTTGAACCATTTTAGGTTAACTTCCTTATTTCTCAAATGTCAACCCAAATGCCAGAATCAACAATTTTGACACAATGTAACCTCATTTTCAAACCCCATGACCATTTATTTCACCTTCACTAGAAACCTCTCTTTTGATTTTACATCCCAAACCCTAGGTTTGTCCAAAATATTCCCAAAACCCATCATTGTTACACAACAACCAATAACTAAGTTAAAAATCATAAGAATATGTAGAAAATCCCTACCTCAAGCTTAAAAGACCAAAGGAAGATATGGAAAAACTTCAAGGACGCCAAAACCAAGCTTTAATCGGATCAGAATGTAACCCTTGAGATGCTCTAACTTTTTAACAAAGGCAAGTGGGTAAAGATATCACTAGAACTAGGTAAAAATGTAGAGAGAGAGAGTGTGTGTTTTAGAGAGAGAGGGTCCTGATCTAGTGTTTTGGTGGAAAAATATGTGAAAAAGTGATGTAAAAAGGTGTTATTGCGAATTGATATACGCACAGTCCGTTTGAGCGCAAGAAGTGACGCTCGAGCGTCAGACACAATAAGTTGTTTCGCTCGAGTGCTAAAAGTGCCGTTCGAGCGCCAAGACACAATGAAAAAGACACTCACCGCTCGAGCGCAAGAAGTGACGCTCGAGCATTGAAAACACGCATCCAGTAGTTTTACAAGCAACAGACCAAGTGCTCGAGCGTAAGAAATGGCCGCTCGAGTGTAGAATACACTCTCCTAGTAGTTTTGCAGCTTTGCAAAAGTACTGAAAGTTTACAAAGCCCGCTCGAGCGCAAAAAATGTCGCTCGAGCAAAAGAGTAAAAATCTAGGCAACAAGAGTTTGGAAATCAAGCAACCAACCTATCCCAAACACAACCATAACAATCCAAAAGACAAACTTAAAGGAAAACAAGGGAAAAAGAGATGAATAACAACACTAAACCATGAAACCCGAGTCTAGAATACAATAAAGGTTAGGTCAAAATTGGAATCGCTATTGTCAAGACCCAAACTCGCCCCTATAGGTTTAGCGTCGTAACTGGGCAATAATCCTTGGATTACCAAAGGCCTCTTAACAGAATAACATATAATTAGGGGCTGGGGAAGCAAATATGTAAAATATACATAGTTCATTGAGCTGTGAAGACATATATGGGACAGATGATTTTAAACTTTTATAAACTTATGAGCGACGTCAAAAGATGCAGTATTTACACGTCACTCCATGTACATACTAATAAAAATCTTATTCGAAAATCAAAGGAAACAAAGCTTAATACATTCACAAAAATAGCCACTAAACTTGACTTAATCTAGAACCTCCTTGGGAAGCACAAAGGTTGGCTGACAAAAACTGGGACGCCAGGTCCTCAACTCTAAGCCTGGTCATGTGCCTGATCACCTACATACGTAATATAAATAGTGAGCAAAAGCCCAGTGAATAATAACAGAGTAGGGTTAAATGAATGATGTCCCATAACTAAGTCCATATATAGAATAGATTCATAATCGTACTATTGTTTGAGTCATTGACAGAAATCAAAATTTATGCTTGATCATACATGGTTTATCCGTTAGCGCTAACAGATCATATACAAAGCATCATAGATCATACTTGTCAGTTCCATAGAGGAACCTCCGGCATGTGAATAGCTTGTCGGTTCTTAAAAGAACCTTGATCGAACGGATAACTTGTCAGTTCCATATGGGAACCTCTAGTCGGGTATAGATAACTTTTCAGTTTTATAAAAGAACCTCCGGACTGGGAATAGATAACATACTTGTGTCACAAATACTTATCAAAAATTGGACAATCATTCATAGTATAGAACATAACATTTCATAAAGCAGATCTTACTTCATACACAGAAAATAAGTTAACTTGAACATAACTTTATTAAGTTATTACTCACAGATAACAGATGGCTCCAAGTAAACGGACAGAGTAGGCAATTTAGAGATTTTGTGGTGCGTGACCTACATAGATACAGAACGAATACGTACTAAATTACACATCCGGAAACATCAACTTAGTTCTTTCTTGTCTTGGTGTGTTCCTACTCCTCTATCATCATTATGGTGTCTTAAACTTGGCCTAGGAATGCCTATGATAGAATGAGGATATAAAAATGCACTTAAAAACACTTAACAAAACTTGCTGAAAACAAGGTCCTCTCTCGAGCGCAACTTCCTACGCTCAAGCGGACATGCAAAATATAAGTGGTTGCTCAAGTGCAAGATCTGTTGCTCGAGTGATCTGTAAACTTTTGCAAAAGTGCTGGCTGCTTGATTTTTCCATTCAATGCTCGCTCGATGCTCATTCGAGCGTGAGAGACATGCCATCGCTCGAGTGCAACTTTTGTCGCTCGAGCGAACTTCAGGTCACTCAAGCGGAAGTGCACGCACTCAGAATGGTCGTTCGAGCGTAAGGGTAGAATTCTGGAATTTCCAAAATTGCTTCCAAGCTTCAAATTCAACCCCAAAGCTGTAAATTATGGCTTCTTGGGTCAAAAACTTGAGGAATCACATGTGAACGTGGAAAATATGAAGAATTCAAAACCATTTTGCAAAACCAAAGCCCAAAAGCATACCAATTGTGCAAAACTCAACTTAAAACTTGAGAATATGATGTAAACATGACATGAATTGTCTTGACTTCAAAACTTCCAAAACATGATCTAATACTACAAAATGACTTGAAACTTGATGCATTCTTAGAGGTAAAGTGAATTAGCAATATACATGAGGAAATTCTTGGAAAATAACTTCAAAATGTTAGGAATTATGCACGCATGCAAGGTATGAGTCAAATTTCTTCCTTTCTAGTTCAAAGCTCATGTTCACATACTTAATCTTTTGAATTCATGTTCTTAATGCCCAATCAAAGAACTTAAAGGTTGAATTCTTACCTAGACTTTCCAAAGTGAGAGCTAGAGGCTTATTTCTTGAGTCTCTAAGTCCAATTCTCCTATTTCTCCTAGCAATCCCCTTAGTTGAGCTCAAAGTTTTCTTTTCTCTCTCTTGCTCACGTTTGTTTTGTGTGTATAGGCTCAAGAATGTGTTGATATCAACAAAAAGAATAAGTGGAGCATATATGGAGTCTTATATAGGCTCACTTAGTAGTAACTAATTAAAACTAATCTAGTATGCATTAATTAATCTAATTAATTTGTTCAGAATTGGATTTCAATTAAACCTACCATAAAATTCTAAAAATTCCAATTATCACATAAATCAAATCAATTTCTGAATCGAATGCCGATGAGGCCTTCAATTCGCAAACCGTAGCGAAAACTTGAATAGATCTTTCTACGTTAAACATATATAAACACATATAAGGCAACATATGATGCAAAAAATTCACTTTAATTATTTATTCGACATAATTAAGCATGGATTAACGTTAATCATGGGTCGAGGTTGTTACAGCTGTAATTTACATCATCTTTTTGTCCATCTATATACATAAGTGTCATCTATTTGTTTACCTATCTGTCAATGTGTCATCTCTTTATTTGTTTATATATCACTTATTTGTCTATCTGTCTATATCACCACTAGTCATCAGTGTTGCCTCCGCCAGCAACTTTTTAATAATTTTTTTTGGTGATTTTTCAAGTGTCAATGATCTAATAATAGTAGGATAATTTATTTTATTTTTTTAAAAAAAAACAAATCATATCCTTATCTCCGAAAAAGATCAATTTGTCTTGTTTTTATCGCAAAAAACCCCGTTTCACAGTGATCTAGCGACAATAGGGTAATGAAAAAAAATTCAAAATAATAATCTATCATCTTGATCAAACAATTTTATTAATCATGTTATTATCTCCAAAAAAAGATTTAAATTATTGGACCTAATGCCACCCACTTGAAGAAATAGACTTACTACAAATAAAATAATATTATGAATAAACGAAAAAACAAATAAATATAATATTTTATTGTCTTTTAATCACTAAAAAAGGGTTATTTTCATGGAGATCTCCTAAACTATTGAAAAGTATCATTTTGACTCCATAAATTATAAAAGTATATAAATAGACTCTTAAACTATTGGCGTGTTTCACTTTGGCTTACATCGTTATTATGTTGACATGTTTGAGATAAGAGTACATTTCCACACTCTATATAACACACCCAATAACAGTTATTCTCAATTTTCCTATTTTATTATTGTTTAAAAAAAATATTTCTACAAAAAAAATATTTACAAAATTTTTAAAAATAATAATAAACAATAATTATAGATGAATGCTTATATTTTAAAAAAAACAAAAAAACAATAATAATGAAATTGTAAATAGATAGAGTACTGATGGGTATTTTTGTCTAAAAAGTGTTTAAAAGTTTGGTTTAACTCACGGTGACAGAAGTGGTCAAAGTGAAAATATCAATAGTTTAAGAGATCTGTTTATATATTTTTATAATTTAAGAAAGGTGATTTTTTTTTAGGGTCCCTGATATTAAGATTTTATTGCATAAAGGACATTCAATATTTTCATAATGTCTAAGGTCCTTCAAATTGATCTAGAGAAATTTCGACTCAGAGAAATTTCCATCCAGAGAAATTTCAAACTAGAGAAATTTCTGGTTTGAAATTTCTCCAGTTTACTCAATTTTTTTGATTTTCTATGTTTTGAAATTTCTCTGGGGTTGAATTTTCTCTAATTTGCTCACAAATATCTCTGTGATTTGTTCACAATTTTCTCTGTATTTTTTACTAATCTTCTCTGATTTGCTCATAATTTTCTCTGTGTTTTAACCAAACTAGAGAAAATTGTGTCCGTTAATTTTTTCTGTGTGATGGCTAGAGAAATTTGTTGATTTTCTTTGGCCAACACACTCAATTTCAATCCACAATTTCAAGTAACCAAATCCATAATCTAAAAACTCAAAATCGATTCAAATCTTATCAAAATTTCTAACTTCAACTGTCTTCAAACATGACACCTTAAACTCCATCAACAAATCTCTCTCTACCAATGCCAACTTCACTAGTGCTTCCGCCGCAGTCGACCCAGAGAAATTTCCATCCAGAAAAATTTCAAATAAGAGAAATTTCAAAATTTTTCTGGTTTGCTCAATTTTTTTTATTTTCTATATTTTGAAATTTCTTTGGGGTTGAATTTTCTCTAATTTTCTTACAAATATATCTGTGATTTGTTCACAATTTTCTCTGTATATTTGAATATTTGCTCATAATTTTCTCTGTATTTTAACCAAACTAAAGAAAATTGTGTGCATGCTAATTTTGTGTGATGGCGGGAGAAATTTGTTGATTTTCTCTGGCCAAATCACATACTCCCCCTGCGATCAAATCACACACATAATTTCAATCCACAATTTCAAGTAACCAAATCCATAATCTAAAACTCAAAATTGATTCAAACCTTATCAAAATTTCTAACCTTAACTGTCTTCAAACACGACACCTTAAACTCCATCAACAAATCTCTTTTCATCAATGCCAACTTCACCAGCGCCTCCCCCGCAACCTTTCTCGTTGCTTAATCAACGCATCCAACAAACTCAACCAAATATGACACTAAATTCTTCACAATTTGGTGACTCGAAGCTGCTTCAGATCCGATCACACTTTCGATCAGCGTCAACAGCGTAAGCTTCGCCTTAAAGCTATCACACTTCAACAACCTCTTGAGTTTCGACAACAATTTCTTCAAATATATAGCATCCGAATCTGGAACGCGGCTCCGATTTGAGAATTGTGATCATGTTCAGTAACAAGAGATTCAACAAAGGGTTTGATGATAGAAGTAAATTGAGGTTTGGTGAGGTGAGAGGAAATAGAAGCGATGTGATGATGCATTTGAGCGGACAGAGGAGTCGGAGTCGCTAGTAGCGGAGCTAGAGAGGCCATGGACGACCTTGAACCTCGCTGTAAATAGAAGAAACACGGCTGGTTGATGGCGCCGAAGACTCTGCAGCGGAGAAATTGCCGTTGGATACCAACATAGATGCCATTGATATAGTAGAGAGAGAGAAGAGAGAGACCAAAGCTTAGATCTCTCGAAGATAGTTTTTGAAGCCCTTTGGTTTTTCTCAAATTTCTCTATGATATATGGGTGTGAGGTTAAGGGACTTTAAACATCATAAAATAATATTGTGGATCTCTTTCATTATTAAAAATGAGAGAAGGACCTTAGACTAATTTTCTCTTTAAGAAATCAAAATAATACTTTTTAATAATTTAAGAGATATATGTGTAAATAACTCCCTAAAAAAACTAGGTTGGGAGACTTTTAGCAAAATTTATATTTGGAGATTCCTTAATTTTGAGTCAAAAACCACTTTTCTTTTTCAACAATGCTAGGTAGCTCGAAATTTTGTGGCTCAAATGGCTCAAATCACTCAAAACGACGTCGTTTTGAATGTAAAACAATGTCGTTTTGACAGATTTGAGCCATTTAAGCCACAAATTTTTGAGCTACCAAACATTTTCCTTTCTTTTTTTCAATTTAATTTGCCAAATAATGCAATTTTCCTATGTACAGTTGTTCGTGGTTGGCTGAGCGATAATGTTTTCTGGGTGAGAGACCCACATATACAAAAAGGTGAATTTTTCATTTCAATTTTTCGTTCATTTTCTTTCTTGTTTATAAATATATCGATTTGTTGATCTCTTTGCTTTTGCTTCGAAAAATCTGCATTGCGTGAAGAGTTGTGTTCGGTACTTGATAGTTGTTTTGCACTATGTTTGGTTGCTGAGAAAACGAAAAAAAAAAGGATATAAATGAGATAAATTGATTTTCAATTATAGTCCAGAGTTCCAATCTGAGAAAACAGAACAGGTCGTGTGACTTAGTTGAGTTGCATTGTGCATTGGAATTTGCTATGATTTATATCGTATGTTTCTGGGATCATTCAGTTTTGTGGGTTTTTGTTCTTCCCTTTTAGATATGTTAGAATTATTAATCTGCAGAATTTATATATATTATCTATATAATCATATAAACCCCCCCCAACACACACAAGCTATGATTTTTGTATACTTAAATACTCCTAATGGCTATGATTCTCAGATCTTAACTACTTAATACTTAAAATATTTGTCATAATTAATTTAAAGTCTAGTGCTTATATATACCTATACTAGAGGTGTGGGCACACTAGTGTCACTTAAAACAATCGTGACAATTACTTAAATTTGAAACATTTATGTTGTGTTTGGTTGGGGGATTTGAGGGGGGATTTGGAAAGGCAAAGGGAAAAGTTAGGTGAAATATAAATAAAATATACCTATATTTCACCTAGTTTCACACATTTTTTCCTTTTCTCTTTCCAAATCCCTCTCTAAATTCTCCAACCAAACACAGCACTAGGATTTACAATCTTTTAAAAGAAAATAAGGGATAATTTATTTGATCAAAGATATTTTAGTTATACAAAAAATTGTGACAAAGGTTCAGAAAGGGAGTTTCTATTTGCACACAATTCTTTGTGTAAGCTCACACCATTTTTGTTGTTGGGATTTTAAACAAAAATCAATTATTCGGATATCAACTACCGAACAGAGTTTACATTCGGAAGTTAAAATTTGAAAGACAAAATGGTCTGAATTAAGAATTTTTGTGATCGGCTAATAGAAGCTCCCCTTTGAAAAGCCGTGTGCTTTATATAATTGTATAGCTAATAGAATAGATATGGATTAAATTATTAGAAACATATAATCTATCATTCTAAACATGTCAATGTTCGCAAGCAACTTTTCCAGAAAATTTTCTGGTGATTTTTCAAGTTTTAGTGATCTAATAATAATAGGATAAAATAAAATAAAATAAAAATCCTATCCTTATCTCTGAAAAAGATCAATTTGTCTTGTTTTTATCTCAAAAAATCTGTTTGACGGTGATCTAGAGACAATAGGGTAATGAAAAAAAAAAAAAACTTTCAAAATAATAATCTATCATTTTGATCAAACAATTTTATTAATCATGTTATTATCTCCAAAAAAGATTAAATTGTTGGACCTAATGCCACCTACTTGTAGAAATAGACTTACCACAAATAAATATAATATTTTATTGTCTTTTAATCACTAAAAAAAAGGTTATTTTCATGGAAATCTCCTAAACTATTAAGAAGCATCATTTTAACTCCATAAATTATAAAAGTATACAAATAGACTTCTAAACTATGGGCGTGTTTCACTTTGGCTCACTTCGTTATTATATTGACATTTTTGAGATAAAAATACTATTTAACACTCTATATAACACACCCAATAACATTTCTTCTCAATTTTCCTATTTTATTATTTTTTTAAAAAAATATTATTTATACAATAATATATTTACAAAATAATAATAATAATAATAAACAATAATAATGGATGAATGCTTATATTTAAAAAAAATAAAAAAAACAATAATAATAAAATTGTAAATATATAGAGCACCGATGAGTATTTTTGTGTAAAAAGTGTTTAAAAGTTTGGTTTAACTCACGGTGCAGTAAGAGAAGTGGTCAAAGTGAAAATATAAATAGTTGATGAGGTCTATTTATATATTTTTATAATTTAAAAAAGAGTAGTGCTATTAGCACCCTGAATTATTTTGGACCCCCCATTTCTTTGGGCCTCCACTTATAAATTTTGAAACCCTCAAAATTTCTTTTCCCTCCCTCAAATAATACCAAAATTATTCTTGTGAAAACATTTTACCCATTGAATGCACACCACCTACACCCCCACATCCCCACATTCTAAAAAAACCCCTCTTCTAAAAAAACCCTGACAAACCCCACCAAGAAGAAGAAGAGTCAATGTGATTACTGTCTCCACTGCCTCATCCACCATTGTCACAGTTGATATGCTCTCTCTCTCTCTATATATACACAATTTCTTAGTTTTTTTGTAATAATTTCTTCTCTTGCAGGAAAAAAATTATGATGATTGGTTTGGTTGGTAGATATTATAAAATTGTGAGTTTAACAGAGAACTACATAGCAATATTATCAAAGTTACGCGATGAAGGAATAACTTTTGAACTTGATAATGGATTTGGACTACTTCCGATAACTTCTGCAAGTGTTAAAATTTTTGACCATTCAATGTGTTAAGAATTTTCCATGTTCAGGTCTGTATTCCCGAACTTGAAAAAAATGAAAACTTCTGCAAGCGTTAACAATTTTGAACATTCAATATGTTAAGAATTTTCATGTTCGAACCTGCATTTCCGAACATTACTTATTTATTCATGAATGCTTTCTTGAACAAATAAACAATATTCGAGTTTGTGTTATCGAATTTCGGTCATATGTTTGGGAGTTCAGTCCCGAAAAAATGACAAACAGATTTTATTATTTTTGCCTTTTTTTCAAAAAACTTACCTTTACAAGGCCAATCTCCTCTGAGTGAATTACAACATCAAAGTTATGAATTTCTTCTAAGTTTTTATTGTTGTACTCCTATTGTCTTATGAAGTTGTGGTTACCAGAAAAATTTCCATTCATTGTCATTGCCGGAGAAGTGTATGTAGTCAAATGGTTGCCATTATTATTGTCGGAATATTGCTGCAAAAGGGTTTTTAAAGTTTTGAGGGTGGGTAAGTTTTGAAGGTGAGATTTGGGGAAGATGTATGGGTGGTGATGGAGGTGTGTGCTCTCATCAACCTTAATTCATGATGTAATGGTGTGTGTAGGTTTAATTATGAGATGGGGTGTCCCAAAATTAATGATGACCTTTTTAATAATTTTATTTGATTTTATTATTGTAATTTAAAAAAAGTTAAAAATTGAGGGGTCAAAAATAATTTATGAAATGCTAATAGCAATACTCTTTAAAAAAATCAAAATAATATTCTTCAATAATTTAAAAGATACATGTGTAAATAACTCCTTAATAAAACTAGGTTGGGAGACTTTTAGCAAAATTTATATTTGGAGATTCCTTAATTTTGAGTCAAAGTCTAATTTACCTCTTTTCTTTTTCTCAATTTAGCTGCCAGCAAAGTACAATTTTCCTATGTACAGTTGTTCGTGGTTAGCTGAGCGATAACGTTTCCTGGGTGAGAGACCCTTATATACAAAAAGGTAAATTCTCCATTTCGGTTTTTCGTTCATTTTCTTTATTGTTTATGAATATATCAATTTGTTGATCTCTTTGATTTTGCTTCGAAAAATCTACATTACGTGAATAGTTGTGTTCGGTACTTGATAGTTGTTTTGCACTCTGTTTGGCTGCTGAGAAAACGAAAAAAAAGGGATATAAATGAGATAAATTGATTTTCAATTATAGTCCAGAGTTCCAATCTGAGAAAACTGAACAGGTCGTTTGACTTTTAGTTGAGTTGCGTTGTGCATTGGAATTTGCTATGATTTATATCATATGTTTCTGGGATCATTCAGTTTTGTGGGTTTTGTGGGTTTTTGTTCTTCCCTTTTAGATCTGTTAGAATTATTAATCTGCAGAATTTATATATATTATCTATACAATCATATAAACCACACACACACACACAAGCATTGTTATGATTTTTGTATACTTAAATACTCCTAATGGCTATGATTCTCAGATCTTAACTACTTAATACTTAAAATATTTGTCATAATTAATTTAAATTCTAGTGCTTATATATACCTCTACTAGCGGTGTGGGCACACTAGAGTCACTTAAAACAATCATGACAATTACTCAATTAAATTTGAAACATCTAGGATTTACAATGTTTTAAAAGAAAACAAGGGAATATTTATTTTAGTTATACAACAAATTGCGACAAAGGTTCGTAAAGGAGTTTCTATTTGCACACAATTCTTTGTGTAAGCTCACACCATTTTTGTTGTTGGGATTTTAAACAAAAATCAATTGTCCACATATCAACTATCCAACATAGTTCACGTTCGGAAGTTGAAATTTGAAAGACAAAATGGTCTGAACTAAGAATTTTTGTGGTCTGCTAATAGAAGCTCCCCTTTGAAAAGCCGCGTGCTTTATATAATTGTATAGCTAATAGAATAGATATGGATTAAATTATTAGAAACATATAGTCTATCATTCTAAACATGTCAATGTTTGCACTTTAGTTTTGAGACCAACTCAATATTCTTGAAATAAAGTCCAGGTTTTTTTGATAGTTGGTCATGCAATCTGTTGTAATTATTTCCTTCTCATCTGTGTAGTCTCGGGTTTTGTCTATTAATGCAATATTTTTTCTGATGAATTATCTACTCTGTATTTTTAGTCTTAGATTTGTTTACTATATAGTTTTGTCTCTTAGCAAGTCATCGAAAGTTCCTAGCCTATGTTGGTTGCTAAGGAGATTCAGAAGAAAATAACATAATTTTTTTGCTTATGTTTTGGTCCTTGACAATTAAATACACACATTTGAACTAGATCAAGTATTCGGACTGGTGTCTATAGCTAAGAAGCATAGACACAGAGATGGATGTAGACACGAGATATGGTGATTTCAAAACAATAGAGACAAAAACATGGCAAGGACACTGCAATAAATATTTTTTTTCATATATTTGTATTTGTTATGTAGATTAATATTACATTTACAAACAATCAAAATTAATAAAAACTAACACTAATTCGATATTTTAAAAAAATATATTACTTTTAAATTAACACTCATCATTATATATATATTTTATTTTATTTTTATGGATAATCTATTAAGTATTTAAATATAAGCAAAAAAAAATAAATATCCAACATCCAACATCCATCAAAAGAACTAAAGAAAAGGGGAAGAAAACTAGTTGGAGTGTCCCCATAGTGTCCTTGAAGTGTCCCTCGCTTGTCCCCTGAAAACAAATTAATTAAATAAAGGGATATACCACGTGGCATGTCCCATACATGTCCCCGCTGTGTTCTTGTGTCCGACACGTTTATAGCACTTGAGCCAGAAAACTATCACCATGAGAAGACACCAAATTTAACTTGATTTGGTTAACTCAGCCTACATCCACGGATCTTCGTCTTTGCCCACTATATTAAACAATGTGTTTATACATCATTCACTATCACTAAAAATAATAGTGTGGTTTACACAAAATAGATCCAAATAAATTGATTTATTCAAAGTGAACTGAGACATGGTAATCTCGGTTCCTTTCAATCCCTCTATGGTTGGTAAAACCTTTATAGCCACCCGATGCAATAGACCTTGTCATATGGCTTGTCTAAATTTGGATCCTTTATGGAGATTTCTATCTCCAGATCGTGTGGTGGTTTTCACCAGAGGGCACCACCTCACAAATGAGGTGATCTTTGTGGCTGGAGAGAGGAGCTACGTCTTCACAAGGAAGACATTTAGTGGAATGATGCCGTTTTTGGTTAGAAGCTCACAAATGGAAGACCTCTGTAAAAGCAGTGAGGTGGTCGCAGACCAACAGTGCAAAGAATTAATGCTTGGTAAAAGCAATGCCATTAGTGGGACGGTGGAAGTTAAAGCTACAAATGCGAGGATTTAAAAGCAATGGATGTCCAATATTGGATATAGTGATTGAAAGTCCTATGGATGTGAAACTGAAGCTTTTGGGGCTTAGGATGTTTGTGTCATCCCTTTAGCATCCTCTCTTTAGCAAGATGCAAAAATTATCTTGACTAGGCTTCAATCAGAAGAATCCTCAAAGGATTGGCTTGAATATTTTCAAGTTTCAGGCATCAAGAGATTCACCAAGTGATGCAAGTAATGTGCTATTAGTAGTGGCCACATTTATTGCCATGGTAACATTCTAAGCAGGTGTGAACCTGCCAACTAGTATCCTAGAAAAAAACAAATACCCAGCCAAGTACTTCTAGTGATAGAACTTTGATTGGACTAACAACAAGCCTTGGTCTTGTTGTTGCCTCTGCAATTTTAGGATCTTATGACATTTGCGATCACATGTTTTTAGTTGATTCCCACGCATACACTGTAACGCCCTCAAAATATGACATAAACCAACCCAAGAAATTCATAAGCATAACATGAAATATATTATTTTCATGCATCAGAGTTTATATTACAAAAGGTATTATATGCATTACACTTTCATAAATGTTCATTCTGAAACTACAAAGATGTAACACTAATTAATTTTACAACAAAATAAACGCCTAAGGGCTTACATCTTTCTAAGACTTCGCTTGGTTACAACAAAAGAAGAGTCTAAGTCTCTATACAAGTAAAGCTCTCGGCTTAAATAAACATTTAACACAGAATGAAATAACAAAACGGAGCCTTCAGCCCCTAGACCTCCCAATTTATGTTATTGGAGGCGGCATGTCACCTATACCTGAAAGTGGTTTCCCAAGTAGGGTGAGCCAAAACTCAGTAGAGATATGCTAAAACAATATATGAGATTTAAGTAAGATATTAGCATCAGATGAACGGGTAATACTCTTAACTAACACATTCTTTCCAAGACCATTCATTCATTTCGGGTAAATCTATTAACCAATTTCACTATTATCTAATCAGCCAAAATGAGATTACAACTCAATGGTTCACAATTCAATTCAATTCATTCATCAATCCAACACTTCTATTTTCTTGCCATTTTACGGAATCACATCTGAGGGAACCGGTACCCATATATATATATATACATAAGATTTTGGGACTTTCACCCTGGACACTCCGGCCAACTTAATTTTCAATGGAGTTCATCCCCTATCTCCTCCCAAACAGTGGAGTACATCCCCTATCTCCTCCTAAACAATGATACATATATAATGTATTTAATAACGTGTCACATACAATGACTACCAAATTCACATATTCAACAATTTAATCAAACCGTCATATTCAATGACATAATCCGCATGATTAGTTTCAATTTACCTAATCCTCATGCAGTTTCTATAATAATCATAGCCATCCTCCACCGAAAGCCCAAAACAGATATTTCTAAACAGATACATAATCTATCAAACAGATAATTTATCATATTTTCCATGGGTGAGTGATTTATCAAATCCAACTACACATTCCATTTATACATCTCCCCAATTTCATATTTTCCATATCAATTTCATTATTTATACAAATAATTTATTTAACTCATATTAGGGTAAATCTCTCTCTTTTTCCAAATATTGACCCCACGACCCATTCTCACCATTTATACTAAAGTAATATCATACTCAAGACCTCACATACATATATGGAGCCAAATGTAGAAAACTCCTTTTTCAATATTCAAACCCAAACCATAACTTCACTCAAATCTTCCCAAAATTCCACAATTTATACAAAATGACAAATACCTAGGTTAAAACCCATATCAAGAGTAGAATATCCCTACCTCAAGTGTAGAAGCTCAAAGGAGGAATGGAGAAACCTCAAAGATGCCCAAACTCGACTTTACTCAGATAAAAATGTAGATCTTGAGATGCTCCAACTTTTTAATGAGGGCACAAGGGTATAAAGATCACTTGATCTAGGCCAAAAAGTAGAGAGATGGAGTATTTTAGAGAGAGAGGGTGTGGATTTAGGTTTTTGGAAAGTTTGTGAGAGAAAGAGAGCCAAAAAGTGATTTAAAATGTCACTTTCGCAATTTGATATAGCGATCCGCTTGAGCGGAGAGCTTGACGCTCAAGCATCAGACACAAAATTCGTCCCGTTCGAGCGCAAAAAAGGCCGCTCGAGCGCCAAGACACAATCAACAAGGCACTACCCGCTAGAGCATAGAATACATACTTACAGTATTTTACAGACTTCAGACAATTGCCAAGCTCGACCGCCAAGAAGAAACTCCCGCCGAAAGTGTTTAAAAACACTTCTCCAGCATTTTTGTAGACGTGCAAAGTTCTGAAGGTTTGCAAAAGCCACTCGAGCGGAAAGCCAAAATTCTAGGCAACAAGGTTCTAGATCAACTAGTAACCAACCTGTTCTAAACACTTTCAAGACATTGCAAAACTCAAATTCAAAGAGTAAGAGGAGGAAAAGGCATAAACAACAACATTAAGCCACAAGGCCCGAGTCCAGAACACCATAAGAGCCAGGCAAAAATCTGGAATCGCTATATACACATTCCCACGCATAACCATACAACATTGATAAGAGAAAATGAAAACTTGAGAGGAATGGTAAATCTGTGAAGAGCTTCTAGTGCATGAATCAAGCTAATATAGATATAGATGTGAATATAGAGAGTGATGTATATAGAGCGAGGGAGAGATAAGAAGAAGAGGAAGAGGGCGATTCTTTGGAGGGAGGGAGTGTGATTTGGGTGCACATTTGATAATTGGGAGAAAAAAAAAAAAAAAACCACACACACGCACACATAAAAGTTTGTTGTTCGTGAGCTCCTGACTGAAAACACTTGTGGAATGTGGCTTCTGTCTAGCCGCAAGATCACCTCATTCATGGGGTGGCGCCCTTTGGTGAAAACTTCTATACGATCTAGAGAGAGAAATCTTCATAGAGGCTCTAAATCCAGCTTGTCAAACCTAGGATATAACAACCCGACTAGTAGTTGTGTTGGTTCAGACTATCTTTGCACATTAGGTTGGGCCCAAAGCACCACCATGGAAACACCCTTACATGTCGTATGAAATCCTTTTGTAAAAACACAATACATAATGTAGAAATAAAAATAGAGCCATATGAGAGACTCCTTTCAATTACACACACGGCCTTTTCCTTTGGCTTTGCAATACAATGGGAAACTCCACTGAAGACATTTTCCTCAAAACACTACTTTACACAATGTATCTATTACACATCAGTCAACATTCATTTTCTTTTTCACTTGCTTCAGCACTTATTGAATTAAACACTATTATAACATTTAATATTTACTATTCATCTTTGACTATATAACACTGTTTCATTTATTATTTTGTCAGTTACTTTTTGACTTAATTCCACAATGGTATTACTTATTCTAGCTGGCATTTACATATATTGAAGGTGCACAATTCACATTGCACAATTTATGGGTGTATACATATCAAAGTGATGAATATAGAAAATAATTTTAATAGTGAAATGTACAGTGCATATATTATGCACCAACACTAAGATTTCAAAATATTAGTTCTTCTTCTCTGTAGTTCGTTGAACATTATTCTGATTTTTATTTCTGATCTCTTTGACTCTTTTAAGTGTTCTCAGTGATCCACCAAAATGGTAGAGAAATGTGCCATTGCAAAAGATGTTATCAAGTAAGTGCTCATCCCGAATTTATTTATTTATTTTGGAGCCTAAGATTAAGGGACACCTTTTATCATACTCATCTTGTTGTTTTGACATGTACAGTTGATAGGTAAAACACCATTGGTGTATCTCAACAATATCGCCGATGGTTGTGTTGTTGCTCATTCGCTAAACTAGAGATGATGGAACCTTGCTCTAGTGTCAAAGACAGTAGTCGGATATTTTTGTTCTTTTTTTTTATTTTAGTAATCTCAATCTCCATCATAATTTTAGAATTATATGTATTATGGGACTTTTCTTATAGATTTTGATATGCTAAATCATGCAGCATGCAGGATTGGGTACAAGATGATACAAGATGCAGAGGAGAAAGGCGCTATTAGGCTTGAGGTTAGTCCAAATGTATCATCTTCATTATATAGACATGTATTTGAATGTGATTTAATATTTTTGGCCTCAAATGTTTTCTATGAAAATACAGATTACTCTTCCTCTATTATGTATGTTCGCTTCTTTCCATCTTAGTACCAATGTGACTATCATTCTTTGCTTCACAAAACCTTGGTTTCAAAATGGAAGTTCATTTGATTAATCACATACGTGAATGTGCCTTTATATGAACTGTATTAAGTCGCCGCAGATAAAGGGAATTATTAATTTCTGCAAACATGCTGCTTACTTTGTTTGTTCTTTCTACAATCTTCATGTGAGCCGACAAACTTTCCTTTGTTATTGTCCGCCCAAATGATGATTGTCAAGAGTGTCCTCATTGAGCCTACCAAAGGGTAATATCGGTATTGGCTTAGCTTTTATATGGCAAATAAGGGTTATAAACTAATCATTACCATGCTCGCTTCTATGAGTCCGAAAGGAGAATTATTCTCCTTGCTTTTGGAGCCGAGTTGGTTCTACAGAGATCTGCCAGGCATGAAAGGCTGTTCAAAAGGCGAAGAAATAAAGGAAAAGACCCCAATGCCTACATTCTTCAAAGAATTTGAAAACCCCGCCAACCCAAAGGTATTATGGCACCAAGATTTTGAGCTTCAGATATCATATGTTGGTAGCCGATTGGATAGATTAATTATTTGATCGATATCATCTGCTTAGGTCCATTATGAGACCACTCGACCGTAGATCTGGAAAGGCTCTGGTGGGAAAGGTGATGCCTTTGTTTCTGGGATAGGCACAGGTGGAACAATTACAGGAGTTGGGAGGTACCTTAAAGGGCAAAACCCTGAGATTAAGGTTAGATCTTTTTCATTCTCTGATTTTATTGGAAAATTAAAATTCATTGGAAAAGTAAAGTTTAATGAACTCCTCTCTCTCTCTTGTTAATCTGTGTTCTTTTTCCTGTGTTGCTGTTGGTGCCCTTCTTTATTCATATACAGCTATATGGTGTAGAACCAGTTGAAAGTGCAGTTTTAAATGGAGGAAAACCTGGTAAGTTATTCTTTCCAACATGTCTCCCCATTTTCTATCCTGGCTTGGCGTTGAAAATATTCTTGTATTTCTGGTGCATTCTTTCTTCTTATATTTTGTTGGCTTTGGCAAGTTGGAATATATGATTTGGAATGAACTTGTGTTTGGCAATCATCATTAGGCATGGTTGTTACGTGTGATTTTGGGAAACAGGCTAGGATTTTGGACATGATAATATCTAACATCTGGGCACGAGACACAACTGCGGTATTTGGTTATGGATTTACTATGATGAACTTATTTGTTTGTCACTTTGTTTCTGTACACAGAAGAATGATGGAAAACAAAGTTATTACTATGTAATAGGATTGGCAAATTGATGAGGCAACTAAGACCTGGTGTACTCTGCTGCTTTGCTAGATAGGTGGACAAGTTCACCTAAGCAGTCTAATTGTTTCAGCAGAGAGTAATTGTCTGTTGGGGGCTTTTCCCCCTATTCTATTGCATGGGTTTTGGGTGATTAAACTGTTGTCAGAAGTAGTCCTATGATATGCTATGGAATATGTTAATGCAAACATTAGTAATGTTGAATAATGTTTAAAGCTTCATCATAATATACATTTTAAATTAGAAGCATTCACCTAATTAGGTGTGAACCTTAAACTTTGACATTTGACCGACTCAAATTTGAAGAATTAGAATAATTAGATGTAACAAATTATCAAGGGAACGAACTTGAAATTACAATGTAATATATATATATATATTTGCTTAAAATGATTTATTGTTGTTTATATGTTTTGAGGTTTTTTCATTGGTTAGCGTAGGTCAGTTCCCATAGATCAAGGGCTTCCAATTATTGATTGACCAAACTTTCATGATTCTTCTGTGATGATCATAATAAATTGGCCAATTAATTGAAAGAAAGGAGTGAATAGATATCAAACTACTTCAAATGGCTTGTCTTACAAACAAATGTCATTTTTCGTTACTTGAGAGAGTGGTAAGCAGTGGTTATTTTGTGTTTGAATTTTGTTCGTGCTCCTATATATAATGAAGACTTTTCAATACTTGTGTTAAGGATCATTACTGCTTCAAAAATAATGTCATCCTTTTTTTAAAGGTCAAGTTGCCTAATGATTTCCTTTGTGTAACGCCCTCAAAATCAACCCATAATATTGACATGCATTAGTAAAAGAAAATAATACATTATCTCATTCATCAGAGTATCATTATTGAAAGACATCACATGTAACATCAAAATAAATGCCCTATGGGCTTACATCTTTTCAAGCTTAACACTTGGATACAAAAATGTGAGTTCTAACTCAATTACAAATTCAGCCCTTGGCTCGAGTTTACATGTAATATCAAATAACAGAAATAACGACTAAACTAAACAGAGTCTTCAAGTCTAAATCCTTCCAAGTTAATTCCTTGGAGGTAGCCCATCACCTGAACCTGAAAATGATGTTCCCATATAGGGTGAGCCACAGCCCAGTAGAAATATACTAAACCAATTATAAGCATTGAATAAAGCAATAGCATTCAATAGATGGTTAACCATGATAATCAATTATATCAATATACAGTTTTAAAACACTAATGTCTATGACATTTATCAATTTCCATTATTATCAATATGGCTCAGAACCTGGCCAAACTTACAACTGTGAACTATAAAGCATATTCACATTACTTCCAATATCAACAACACAAATGAGACTCAGGCTCATATCAAAACACTTCATACTTCCATATTGATACACATTTTAGTGCTGTATCAATAACACTTCAATATAAATAAGCACACATAAAAGTGATGCTAATGGAGTCCATCCCCTATCTCCTCCCAAACAATAAACACTTCAATATAAATAAGCACACATAAAAGTGATGCTAATGGAGTCCATCCCTATCTCCTCCCAAACAAAATCCGGCTTAGAGGTCCATCCCTATCTTCCCTAAACCGTGGAGTACATCCCCTATCTCCTCCCACACAATATGCATATGCAATGCTCAACCAATACATGTATTTTTCAGATAATTCGATAGTCAAAATTAATGACTTAGCCAATGTGATTAGTTCAGCTTGTTCTAATCCACATGCAATGTCTACAACAATCATGACTATCCTCCAATCGATAGCCAAAATAGTTATTTCTAGGCCGAAATAAATATATCAACAATTCAATAGGCGAGTGATTTAAATTAACCGACAACACCCTTTAACCAAAGAATTTCCCAATTTTCCTTAAATTAAACATACAATTCAATTTAATACAACAACTAGGGTTTTTCCTAAATTACCGAAATACCCCAATATATTAAAATACCAAAACTTAGAACAAAACTCATAAGTTGGAGTAGGAAATCCCTACCTCAAGAAAGAACCCAAAATTAGAAGACCGAGATGATGACCCAAACTCCAAAGTGCTCCAAAACCAAGATTGTTCAGATTAAACCGAAGCCCTCGACCCATTCTATCTTTTTAATAAAGGATCTAGGTAGAAATACACTCTAAGTAGATCAAACCTAAGAGAGAAGATGAGTAGGGAAAGAGAGAAGTCGGACCTAGGGTTTGGAATCCACAAAGCAGATGAAAAATCGCCCAAAATCCCGGCCGCTTATATAAACTAAATAGGCTCGCCGAGCGAAGACATGGTCGCCGAGCAACCGACACAAGAAAGGCTCGCCGAGCGAAGAAAAGCTCGCCGATCTCGTGAGCTGAGTCGTGGTAGAGACCATTAATCTCGTGTTATCGCAGTGTGGTCAGCAGGCACCTGAAGAGGTTTTGCCCGCAGTTGAGTGTCACATCCGGTGCATCTGGTTTGAGGCAGACTCGAGTCATCACCAACAAGTATCGCCAGCCTCGAGGGCCAATCGTGGGCTTCATCGTCCCAACAGGTAAAGCAGTTTTATGCTCCTAGAGGTGAGCAAGTGGATCGTGGGACCGCAGGCGCTGCAGTATGCCGTTATCACAGATCTAGTACCGGCCCGCGGGCCAGAGAGGTACCTTTCTATTTTGCAATCTTGTTGCTAATGTGTTGATTGATACGGCACATCTCATTTTTTTGTATCTCAGATTTGCATCTGTTAGAGTTGGAGTTAGCACTATTGGCATGTCCTATTTGTGTTGTGTCACCTATCGGGGGGCAGTTGGGTTTGATACACGGATGTAGAGGTTGGTATATAGAGGTCGCCGATCATAGGCTTCCGCTTCTTTTGTGGTTATGCCCATGAAGGGCTTTGATGTTATTTTAGGTATGGATCGTTATCGCCATACTGCGCTTATTGATTGCTACTGCCAGAGGGTCACTTGTTGTATCGTGAGCGGGGAGTGTTTCCATTTCTTGGAGGACCGGGTTGGTAGTGTTTTGCCACCGGGGTATGATCCGCGAGGGTGGAGTGAGCTTAGCGGTCTACTTGCTGGCTTTGTGAGTGGCGAGTGTGATGAGACCCAGATTGTATTGCCGATGGTAGTTTGTGAGTACTAGGACGTCTTTCCCGAGGATCTTGTTGATTTGCCACCTCATCGAGAGATTGAGTTCTCTATTGATCTAGTGCCCGGCACGGCGCCGATTTCTATGGCACCTTACCGTTTTGCCCCAGCAGAGTTGGTTGAGTTGAAAGTTCAGCTCCAGGAAATGTTAGATAAGGGCTTCATTCGCCCTAGTGTTTCGCCATGGGGAGCACCGGCCCTCTTTGCTAAAAAAGAAAGATGGTGCCTTGAGATTGTGTATTGACTACCTGAAGTTGAATCGGCTACGTTAAGAATAAGTATCCTATGCCCCGTGATAGATGATTTGTTTGATCATTGAAGGGTTCCCGTTGTTTCTCTAAGATAGACTTGAGATCGAAAGTTACCACCATTGAGGGTCGTGAGGAGGATATTCAAGACGGCATTCCGTGACGCAGATGGCCATTATGAGTTTCGTGATGCCATTTGGACTTACCAATGCACCCAGCCAATTTTATGGACTTGATGAACCGGATCTTCCGGAATTCTAGACCGCTTTTGTGGTCGCTGCGACTACATTCTCGATCTATTCACCTTCGAGGAGGAGCACGAGGAACACTTGAGAGTGGTGCTTGGTTACTTAGAGCCCATAGGTCAGATGCCAAGTTTGGGAAGTGTGAGTTCTGCTTGGGAAGTCAAATTTTAGGCCATGTGGTATCCTGAAAGGGGTGTCTGTTGATACATCCAAGACCGAGGCAAGGCGTGATTGGGCACACTTAAGAGTGTGTTTGAGATCCGCAGCTCGATTAGCCGAGTATTACCGCCGGCTTGTGAAGGATTTCTCCAGATTAGCTTCACTGCTGACTAGACCGACTAAGGGAGTCCAATTTGTATGGAGGAGACTTGTGAAAATTGCCCAAGAGTTGAAGGTTAGATTGACCACCGCCCGATTTTGATTATTCCGGAGAGGTTGAGTTATGCGGTTTATTGTGATGCCTCACGAGAGGGTTTGGGTTGTGTGTTGATGCAGAAGGAAAGTGGTAGCTTATGGCTCACGCCACTTGAAAATACACGAGAAGAATTACCCTACACATGACCTAGAGTTAGCAAATGTGATCTTTGCCTTGAAAACTGGAGGCACTACCTTTATGGTGAGAGATTCAAGGTGTTCTCGATCATAAGAGTTCAAATATCTGCTTACACGAAAATACTTGAACTTGAGGCAGAGGAGGTGGATGGATGTTTTTGAGGACTACGACTTCGAGTTGCATTATCATCCCGAAAGGCCAATGTTGTGGCCGATGCCCTTAGCGTAAAAATCCATTAGTGATGTAGCTTGTGTAGCCATCCCGAGTGGGAGATGGGGGCACTTGGCGAGTTTGATTTGCATCTAGGCGAGTCTGCTGAGGTCATGCCTTGTTTTCTGTTGTTGTAGCCTACACTTGTGACTCGAGTGTTTGAGGCACGTAAAGGTGACCTTGAGGTAGAATCCTTCGAGAGAAGATCTCCATGGAAAGTTGAGAAGGGTTTGACGGTATCCCGACCGAGTGTGAGATACCGAGACCGTCTGCTTGTGCGAGTCTTGCCGAGGAGGTACTCCGAGAGTTTTACCATTCGCGCTTTGCGGTGCATCCGGAGGCACCAAGATGTATCGATTTGGGTCCCCGCTTTGGTGGCGGGGTATGAAGAGATGTGGCGCTGTGTCTAAGTGTCTTACTTGTCGCCAAGTGAAGGTCGAAAGCATCGAGGCCAGGGTTTGTTGCAACCCTTGCCTATTGCCGAGTGGAAGTGGGAGCATGTCACTATGGACTTCGTTGTAGGTCTTCCGAGGACTCACGGGTAGTGATGCTATTTGGGTGGTCAGAGACCTGCTGACTAAGTCGGCCAGACTTCATTCCTATGCGCTGAGAGATTCGAGATCATCTTGCCGACTTGTATATTCGGACATAGTGAGGTTACACGAGTCCCAAAGGACAATCGCCTCGTGATAGAGATCCTCGCTTTATCGCTAGGTTGTGGCAGAGTTTGCAGAGGGCCTTGGGCACTAAGTTGACCTTTAGTACAGCTTACCATCCTCGACCGACGGGCATCCGAGCGCATTATTCAGATCCTTGAGGATATGCTTGGTTGTGTCCTTGACTTTAGTGGGACGGGAGAGGCACTTGCCATTGGTGGAGTTTGCCTACAACAACAGCTTTCAGCCTAGCATCTGATGGCACCATTTGAGGCCTTGTATGGCCGACCGTGTAGGTCTCCAGTTTGTTGGGCCGAGGTAGGTGATGTACCTTTGTTGGGTCCGGAGTTGGTGAGGGAAACAACGGAGAAAGTTGAGCTTATCCGTAGGAGGCTTGTTACAGCCCAGAGTCATCAGAAGTCATATGTGGACCGTAGAATGAGACCTTTGGTGTTTGAGATGGGTGATCATGTCTTTCTAAAGATATCACCTAGGCGGGGATTGATGAGGTTTGGGAAGAGTGATGTTGTCCCTTGGTTTATTGGCCCTTTTGAGATCCTTGAGAGGATTGGTGAGGTTGCCTATCGCTTGGCTTTACCGCCTAGCTTGTCCTGAGTTCATGACGTGTTTCATGTGAGTATGCTTTAAGTATGAGCCGGATCCATCACATGTATTGATTGGACCGACTTAGAGGTAGATGAGGAGGCCTCAGATGAGGAGAGACCGGTTCGGTCTTGGATAGGCGGATCAAGTTCTGCGTGGCAAGACCATTCCTTTGGTAAAGGTTTTGTGGAAACATCACGAGTGGAGGAGGCCACTTGGGAACGTGAGTTGGAGGTCCGAGAGAAGTATCCCACCTATTTGTGGATGTTTGAACGTATGTTATATATGTATTGTTGTATTATTGGACTTTAAGATCATTAAGTATGTCTTAAGTTGTAAAACATTGTAAATGTTTTGGTTTATGGAAATATTGTAGAACTGCCTTGATATGGGAGTTTATTGTAATATTGCATATGTTGGCCATATTATAGAACTGGAGAGGTATCATGAAAATTGTTTATGTTATGAAATTGTGAACCATGTATGTTGAAAATGGTTGAGAAGGAAAGGAAATGCATGATGAAATGTATTAGTTATGCCTCTTAACAAGAGATGGAATGACCGGTAATGGGTCGAGTTATTAAATGTTGAAATTTAACATTGTTTAAAAACGGAGAAAAACTTATTTTTCAAAAACTTGTCCTTAATTTCGGGGACGAAATTTCCTAAGGTGGGGAGGTTGTAGCACTTGTGCCTTTTAAGGCTTTTGGTAAATGTATTTGGACCTTTCATTCTATTTTGGGAACCTTTGGTGTGTTTGTTGGAAGTCCCATATCGCCATAAGATACATTTTTAGGTGGACAAACTTCTATATGTTTGTTGGAAGTCCCACATCGTTACAAGACACATTTTAAGATGGACAAACTTCTATATATAGGTGCAAGTGCATAGGGTTAGCTTATCAACTTCTATGGTTCTTTCTTGGTTTAATAAGCCATTACGAACCGAGCTTGAGTTATAAATTTTAGTTGTGCCGAAATGATTTTGGCCATAATTCCATTGGGATTTCGCCATAGTTCCTTCGCCAAAGTTGTGTTATTTCTCGAGGGCTTTGTGGTGTGTGGTGGAGATCGAAGTTTCAACTCTTTTCATCTTCTCCGCTTGAGCTTCAATTTGAGGTAGGGATAACCTACTCCTCTTTATGAGTTTTGTCTTTAAATTTTAGCATTTTGATATGTTGGGGGTTGTTGTGCAATTATGGGAAAGTTTAGGGCTTTTGTGCAATTTTACAAAAGTTGGGGTTTTATTTATAATAACCCTATATGCATGTTTAGTATAGAGAAATGTTATAATTGGGAATGTATGGGATTAAAGGGTGTAGTTGAATTTATTTATCGCTCACCTAATTGAAATGTTGTTATATTATCCATTTTGTGCATTTATTTTCTGTTTAGAAATAACTGCTTTGGGCTATCGGTGGAGGATAGTCTTGATTGTTGTAGACAATGCATGATGATTAGGCAAATTAAAACTAATCACTGGAATGTGTCATTGAGTATGACGATTGAAAGAATACATTAACTTTATGTATTGATTGATGATGTGTATAATAATTGTTTATATGCATTGTGTTGTATTGGAGGAGATAGGGGATGTACTCCACGGTTTAGGGGAAGATAGGGGATGGACCTCTAAACCGGGTGTTGTGTGGGAGGAGATAGGGGATGGACTCCATAGATATAGCTCGTATGCTTATCTTGGGAAGTGTGATATAGTTCTTATACTTATCAGTGGAAGTGTTGATATAGCTCATATGCTTATCTGTTGATGTATTAATATAACTAGTATGCTTATCTATTGTGAAATGGGGAAATGTTTAATATGAGTTACTGTCTCATATCGGTTATTTGGTCAGGTTCTGAACCATGGTTATGAATTGAGAATTGAAAAGGAATGAAAAATGAAACTATAATGTGTTATGAAAGAATGTAAAAGTGTTAACCATCTACCAAACTGTAAATCTTTTAGTCATTGTTCATAGGTTTAGTGTATTTCACTGGTCATAGCTCACCCTATACGGAATATCATTTTCAGTACAGTAGCATGCCACCTCCAAGGAATAGCTTGGGAGGCTTAAGGCGGCGACTTTATTGTCTTCCTTTCTTTTGATGTATTACATGTGGATTCAAGCCATGGGCTTAATGTGTAATTGAGTTAGTACTCTCTTTTTGTAACCAAGTGTTAACTTAGAAAGTTGTAAGCCCGTAGGGCATTTATTTGTTGTTAACATGTAATACTTTTCGTAATGAACTACTCTGATGAATAGAAGGATGTTGATCTTTTATATATCAATGCATGTCAATAATGTGGGTTTAATGTTATTATTTTGAGGGCGTGACAGAAATACTCCTGGTTTGTTCAGTCAAAGTGCATGGAACAAAGATGAATTCATAAGATTAAAAAAAAAAAAAAAAAGTTTACCTTTTGACATGTGCTATGGTTGGCTGAAGTAACTATTTTTTCTAGTGTAATAGTGATAATAACACATGTTTTAACGGAGCATGTTTACTTTGTATGAGAAAGCTTATGTAATTGTTATTACTCTTCCATCGTTTATTGCTGTTTTTCATATTCAAAGGTCGATCTCTGATAATTATTGCTGAGTTATTTATGTTTGAACTTTGCAGATATCAAGTGAGGAAGCTATTGAAACTGCCAAGCTTCTTGCATTGAAAGAAGGTTTGCTGGTAAGAACATAATTTTTCATATTATTCAACTGTGGGTCTTATAGGCATTTTTATATCGCTTTCCTCTCTAAAAATTACTGAACTCTTAAGTTCATGTCTTAGGTTTTTTTTATATTTTTAGTTCACAAGTTTGATGGTGCTTATGGTAACATGTATTGTAGGTAGGAATATCATCTGGTGTTGCTGCGGCTGCTGCAATTAAGATAGCTAAGAAGCTTTAAAATGCCGGAAAACTCATTGTTGTAAGTTTGATTTTCTCAGATACAAGTTCACTTTTGCTTTTGTTCTCATTTGTGTATATTTTGTTCTCAATTGGGCAAATTTTAATGTACTAGAAGATATTGCATAGTAATTTGGTGAGCACAACATTGGACAAATCTTTAATTTTAACCACCTACAAATATTCTATTGTTTGTTTTTGGCAGTGGTGTTCCCCATTTTGGAGAGCGTTATCATCATCTGTCTCTGCTTGACTCCTTGAAGCGTGAGGCAGAGAATATGACTTTTGAACACTGAGATTTTTCCTAGCTCCAGAAAGGTGATAACATGTCAAGTTTGTAAGGTTGCAATACAGTTTTGATCTGGGCGCTTTTGCTTTGGTACTTCATGCTTTTTAAATAAATCTTGTGAATATTAGTAGTTTAGTTGATGTTTGTGTTTGCAAGAGGGTATGTTGGCTGGATTTTGGTCTCACCTCTATAATTTGAAATAAAACAAAAGTTTGATGCTTAGAATATGATCGTATAACTTTTTTTCCTAATATATTTAGTTAGTAAGAAATGATATTTGAATTGCTAGTATATTATTATTTGCTTGGGCATAAAGTATATTGAAATGGTCAATGCTATTTTGATAAAAGGAAATTTAGCTTGACAACCGTAGTGCAATCAAAGATAGAGAGGCATTCCTTCATTTTCGAATTTAGCACTACTTGCTCCCTAATTGTGCCTTCGCATTAAGAGAACTGATGTTTTGCACAATTGCCAAAAGCTCCTGAGAGGAGCTATGTTTATGTTTGGATTGGATCATGAATTTATTATTAAGGAAAGAAAATGGAAATATACATAGGATAAATTACACTTTCTCCCCATAGAGTATGATTCTTTTCTCGCTTTGGCCCTTGAAAAAGATTCTTTACTTTGATCTCTAAATTGTCAAATTCTCTCAATTTTAGTCCAAATTCTAAAAATGGTGCCATAAGAACTTTCACTTTCCTTTACTCTCCTATTCTCTTCCCTCGTCTATGCCTTTATCACCCCAATGCACAACTGACCACCTCGCCCCTCCTATCCTACAACCTGATCTCTTCCACTAGCCTCATCACTTCAACTTGCTGCCTCCTTACTTGGATGATGCATACCGCTTTCATTTTCGCACCTATATGAAGTTCTTTTTTGAGATTAGTTGGATTTTGGGGTGGGGATGGTTTTGAGATTATGTTGGGTTTGGTTTTATGGACCAAAATGGGAAAACTTAATATGTTTAATGGCCAAAATGAGAACATAATTTGTTAGGGATGGAATTGAAAATTTTGAAAATTTTAAATTGTGATAATTAGAACAAAGTGAGAAACAATAAATAATTTTAGGTCAAGATGAGAAATAACTCATGCTCACACAGCTTTTTCAAGAGTTTTCAACTTTCTTAGATTTGTTGCCCTTTTTCCCTCTTCGAGATTGACGGTAAGAATATTCAACATTTATGCAAATCCATTTGAGCACAACTCATAAATATAGAACTAAGTTTGATAGCGGCCATGAACGCATGCCCCCACTACCACAAATGATGACGAGGCTCGCCACTTGGATGCACCTTAGGCAAGCGCCCCTCCTAAGTGCAGTGGAGGTCACTAACCTAGGCCACGGGCCTCATTGATCACCCATTTGACCCCGTCTAGGTAAACATGTTTTAGTGATCCTTATCTATTGCCTCATAATTGCCTCATAATTGCCTCTCCTACTTTATGTTTGTTCAATGTTGAAATGATGGCAACGTCTTGACATGGAGGTTGTGCCTTGCAAACTTCTAAACAACATGCAATGAAATGTTGGTTTTACAGTTTTTGAGATGATTAATCATCAAACAGATTCCAATTCCATCTAGTAGATAGTTTTATTTGCAAATTTGCAAAATTCCCTCTACTAACTATGCCTGTGGTTGGGAGCAATAGTTGAAGCAAAATAAGCCTTCCAACAACATGGCTCCTTTGGGTGACTATGACCCTGTTCGGTTGTTTGGAAAAGTATAAGAAAATAAAAGAAATAAAAAAAATCATATAACTGTTGCATTAGTGAGAAACTTATGAAACTCACATTTTTAATTTTCTTACTGAAATAAGTTTTTATCCAAAATGTATATATCTCAAAAAAAATTGAGGATTTTGTCACGGGAATCTCAACATATGCTACTTTCAACCACAAAATATATGTTTTCACACACATCCACCAAAAACTGAACAACTAAATTTTACTCTATCTTTTTGGCAAAATTCATCTATCAATGAACAAATACATATAAGCAATTAAGTTTTCTTATCCTTTACTGTGACGTATATCTTTTTCGTGAAAATACTTTACCATCAAAACTCTTGACAAGTGTGATAAGTGAACGAGCTCATCGTAGAAAAACATTGCTTTATTAATATTGCTGTTTTCATTATATTTCGTCCATTGATAATTAAAATAGCAAAACATAATAGATACCCCATATAGAATAATGTCTTGCATGTCAGTTAGTAGGCTTTCCCTGGGAGGCTATTGATGATCAAATAAGGAGTTTTTTTTTTTTCATCTTGAAAAACTCCTCAAAACTTATCATGAAAAGTACATACATTGTGCGATCCTTTTCAATCCCAATGTATACCAATGAAGTAATGATTGTCAAGCCTAAGCAAAAAGAGCCAATTTCAATGCCAATTTTTGGTTATGGATCTTTTCTCTCCGTCTCAAATTATATATAAGTCATAATCAATAGATCATATAAGGATATTCAGACATAATGCTTAAGGTATAATTAAACGCTATATTGATGTAATGTCTCAAAATTTTGAAATATCAAGAGAAATTAAATAAATAAAATAAATTATTAAGTTAAAAACTTAACATTTTAATTAGAAATTTGTAACTCTCATACATGACCAAAGGTTCAAACAACACTAAATAAAAAAAAAAAAAAACCTTAAAATGTCCAAATACAACATTAAATGAAATCACAAAGTCCTTCATTGTTAATACATAAGATTATAAAATTTATTTCGCTCTAGTCATGATTTCAAGTCAGCCAAAGTTCTATGCTAGCATTTTCAACTTCCATTCTTTTTGTTGGTCAAAATTTGGCATAAAATGCAAGGGTAACAAAAATATATGCCATGAGCTTTTCAGCACAAAAAGAAAATACAACAAACTTACTTTTCTTTTTACGAGAAAAATAACGAGATTATAAGTATGATATAACAATAAATTGCAAACATATAACTTACAAATATTAAAATAATTTCAACAATTTTAATAAATTTGATGACACTCGAAATCTCACCAAAGATATTTAACTTACCAACCACTAAGCTATGGCCACAGTTAATTTGAAACCCCCTTGGTTAAATAATTAAATGTTACAAATCAGTGACTACCAAGGACTATGCCCAGTTACATATCCAAGTAGTGGTTTTCGTGATTTGCCCTAAGAGAACAGCTTTATCGTGGGTACGATCCTTCTTGTGTGCCATCCGTACATCCACCATTATTGCAAAACCGAATACTGATAAGGGTTCAAATACGTCCCGTGCCATCTTAGGGTTTTGGACAAGAATTACATAAAATCAGGACTCATTCTGAACAACTGATATTAATCATCGTTAATTTAATTTCGCTGATCATCATTTTAGTTAATTTTCATAATATACTAATAATTACAAATTTAGGTCACCATCAATGTTATACCATTTTACTATAATTTTCAAGAGAAAACATTAACAATTATGTTCTACAATAATCAATCAATGTACATGTTATTATAAACAGGTAAATCAAGCCGTCAATAAATCACAACATTACACATGCATGAATTACTAATTTAGAAGATTCAATTAAGTAAATTAGAAAAATACTTATTTTTAATTCTAATAAATAATTGAAATGTTGATTCTTTTAATATTCTGCCCAAAATTTTCAGAACTTAAATTTCGTAGTTAAAATTACAAATAAATTATTTAGAAAATTCTAAAATTCATGTAATTTTTAGGAATGTTCAACAAACATATTATGTTATTTTTCAAAAATAATCTCCTGAAAATAAATTATAAATAATTCTATAAAATTACAAAAAGTTACATGACACAGATTCGTTACATTTTCTTAAAATAATTCCACACTGAAATTTAAAAATCAAATCCATAATATAAAAATTGAGGATGAAACCATACTTATCAAATTTAATTTTTAACTTAGAAAATACCAGATTTGGTGTAGCAATCCCGGTTTCGATTCTTCTTTCATGTTTTTCCACTTCGACTGGGCCGGTCGGGGGTCCAGGGGGAGCGCCCCTCAAAACAAAAATGCAAAACGCATTCGAAGTTGCTTGTCCGCTCGGTCGGTCTGGAGTGCAGGAGAGGGCCGCACGTGCGGGGAATAAGGCCGCACGCGTAAAACCAGTAGGGGTCAAACACATTGCTAAAAAAGGCAGGTGTGACTGGAGGTGCCGAAAGTTAGGTAGATCTGGAATTTTTTCCTTTTCTTCTCTCTTTGGGCTGATTGAATGTCACTTTTTGTATATCTCTCTCTCTAAAAACATTTCCTCTCCCTTCTCTCTACATTTCTTACCAAAAACCTCACAAGATCTTTGATTTCTCCAAATCCATTGGGATTTAGATCCAAGTCCTTTATCAAAGTTGGTTATCTAGGCAAGGGCTACGCTAAAGTGTAGGTATCGAGGTTAGGTGTCCTTGATTTTGGGGTTTCAACTCGTTTCTTCTTCAAACTTGAGGTAGGGATTTTCTACACTCTAATATGGTTTTTAGCTTAGATATTTGCTATTGTGTATAGATGATGAGATTTGGTTGTGGTTTGGACAAATCTAAGATTTGGGTGTGAAATGAAAAGGGGGGTTTTGATGAATATGAGGTAAACGAGTATGAGGCTTGAATATAAGATCATGTTGTGCCAAAATAGTTAAATTTGGTGTTTGGGTTGATATTTGGTGAAAGGGGGATTCTGCTCTAATTTTGATAAAATTATTGTTTTGCATAAATAATTGGGATTAACATTGAAAACGTGAAATTGGATGGTTGTGATTATAAATGGTGATATTGATATGAATTATCTCACCTATGGAAGTTTTAAATAAACTATATATTTAGATATTGAACATCTCTTTAGAAATAATTGCATTGGGCTATCGGTGCTGGATAGCTGTGTTTGTTGTAGAAATTACATGAAGTTTAGGAGAGTTAAAGCTAATCCATTGTTGGTGTTATTGAATATGACCATGTTATAAATACATTGTATATGTATGTTTATTGGGAGGAGAAAGGGATGTACTCCATATGTGATTATGTTTATAAATACATTGCATATGTATATTTGTTTGGGAGGAGAAAGGGGATGGACTCCATTTAAAGCAAGTTGGCCAGAGTGTCCTGGGTGAAAGACCTAAAATTTTATATATAAATGGGTGTCGATTCTTTCGGACAAAATATCCGTAAAATGGCAGGTTTGAAGTGTTTATGTGAGTTTTGCATAATTGGAAAATTATTGAGTTGTAGTCTCATTTTAATTGCCGAAAGATAACGAATTTAACTCATGAATTGAGTAGCATATATGAACCGAAATGAAATTAAAGGAAAATGGAATAAGGTTGGTCTTAGTGGCATATGGATATGCACGTCTTGAGGTTGTCTAATGATCGGTATTGTTTATGTACGTGGGATTTATAGCTTTGCTAAATCTCATAAATTGTGTTAGATTATTTCATCGATCGTTGGCTCACCCTATATGGGAATACCATTTTCGTGCACGTGAGATGCTTCCTCCAAGGCAATAGTGTGGATGGAATTATGAGAAGCAATGCCTTCTTAATGCTGTCTTATGTGTGTATGTCTGTTATTTGTAAAGCCAAGGTCTAAAGATGTAAGGAGTGAGACTTAATTTGTGTAACCAAGCAATGACTTGGAAAGGTGTAATCCTACATGACATTTAACTGTTGTTTAACAAAGGAACTCGATGTATAAAAGTATGTTGTTTCTCATATTTATTCCGTGATATGAGTTATCTTTATTGTATTATTTTGGGGGCATTACATTTGGTCTAATATAGGATTTTTAGTGATTTTTCAAACATGAAGCATAACTGCCTAAAAATCCAGATTGAATTAAAATTTCATATAAATCCATAAAAATAGAACAATTGGATGATCTAGACATCATTCTTAACCACTTTGTAGAAGAAATCATATTGAAATTTTGAGTATAAAATTGTCTAAATATTCATATAAACTTTTGGCAGATTTAAGAATCATATGATCAAATCAAATAAAATCTTAACTCATCCATTAAATATCACAAATTACACAAGCAAGCCTAAATTCAAGATTAAATCATGATTTTAATATTACCAATATATAAATAATTTTCAAACATCTAATATATATTTCACAAATTCACATGTAATTACAAACAAAGCTCTATCAAGATTTTTTTAAGGCTCATTAGTATTTGAATATAATTTGAAATTGAAGAAAAAGAATGAGAAAGTTTTGAGGGTTTTCTTACTTAGCAATGAAGTTGAAATGAGGTGGTGAAATAGTAGGAAGATTCTAACCTTTCTCCTTCTCATCTTCTTCTCTCCCAACTCTTAACTTTGCTATCAAAAAGAAATTTTTTTCCCTAAAGCTCAATTTTTTCTTTTAAATCTTAGCTTTCACTCATTCCGATTAGTTAAGAACTAGAATTTGCATAAATAGACTCATAAAACATATCTAACCCTTTGCTCTTCTCACAATTGTGATTGATATCAAGTCTCTCAAAATCAAGAGCATAACCTATCCTACAAAGCTTGCCATGCAAAGGCACAAGTGGTGGGGTGACTCACCCTCAATAGCCACCTAATGCAAATATTATTATTTTTGGAATAATAAATTTGTATAAATGTGTATGTGTTTTAGTTCCTTAAAAATCTATTAGATGGAGTTTTCAACTAAGATATTTAGTTATATTGTGTTTGGTCAAGAATTTGAGGAGGGATTTGGAAAAGAAAATGGAAAAGGTAGATGAAATGTGAATAAAATATACTTAAATTTCACCTAGTTTCATGCATATTTTCTTTTTCCTTTCCAAATCCCCCAACCAAACACAACATAAGGGTAATTATTGAGTTACAAAACGAAAATCATTGAATACCCACAAAATTATTATTCTTAACAATATTTTTGTTAGTGACTAAATTAGGATAGTTTCTAATTAATTTATACATTAATACATTTATTAAATAGGTTTTAGATAAAATTAATTTATTATTTATATATTGAAAATAATTAAATACGGGTTCTCACAATTGGAACAGTGAGGAACACAGGAATTTTCAAATGAGGATCCTGTGCCCCAGTTACCTCTCTCCAATCGTCAGTTACCTCTGTCCAATCGTCGTCCAAATGCTGGACAGATGATTAAGTTTAGGTGTTCAAATAAAATTATTAGACAACAAAACAACTCTTCTCTTTTATTCATACTACTGCCCAGTAGAGTTGTTAATGAAAATAGTGGTTCATAACAATAGAACTGATGAAACAAGGAAATGTGGAATTGCTTTGCTGAAATAAGGCCTTTTGATATTGAAAACTTGCCAAAATTTGCAAATAATTCTCGTCACTTTAAATGGTTTTGTTGGAAGAGTGATGATAGAGAGCCCTAGAGTTGGAGCTGTAATGCCAACTCTAGTGATGTGGCAATACATTAAAAAAATAAAATAAAATGCAACATCACAAGCCAAAACATCAAATCATAAGGTGAGGCCCACCTCTAGAGCTCCTAATTTAGAGGTCTCAAACATTTTTGTTGTTGGAAATTGGGTTGGGTTTAGACCTAGGTTGGGAGTCAATAGTAGCATAACCCATGCATGACCCACGAGAAGATCCATAAAATTTGAATGATTCACCTTATTCAGATGATGAGAAAAGAAACCCAACAAGCCCATCTCATCGAGATAGAGATATCATTCCGCCATTGGGAATTCAAGTTCATTATTGAAAACACGTGATTCATTCATCTAATGACGGTGTGGTTATATATCTCTCTAATTTATATCATTCTACCGCCGAGTTTGAGAATAAAACATATGCCCGCCGCTTGTTAATTTGCCTCTGTGTTTAGAAATAAAATTAGGATTAATTAACCCTAGTTATGCTAGAAATCAACCACAACAAAAATTTGGAGCAATTTTCAAAGTTAGGGTTGTGCGAATTATGACGAGGCTCCACCACTTGGGTAGACCTTAGGCGCAGCACCCTCCAAAGTGCAATGGAGGTCAAGAACTCTAGGCCATGGGTCTTGTTGATCACCCATTGACCCCGCCCGTAAGTATGTCTTATGTTGCTACCTACTCCTCATTTATACACTTATGCTAGCCTCTCTTCTCTCGTGTTTGTTCAATGTGGGATTTCAAGCAAATCTCAACTAATTTCGCTAATAAGTAAAAACATCAAATAGACAATGATATGTTTGTTTCAAGGTTTTAAAATAAGCACTTGGTATGTGGGAATTTAATATGCAAATATGAGAGAGATGTTTGTCGGTTTTGAGTTGATACCTTCATTTCTATATTTATTTATTTCTTTTGTCATATTAGTTACTTTGTTTGGGAAGTCAGGAACACATAAAAAGGGGGGCGTTTGTTTGCATCCACCATTCAAGTTTGAGAATTGAGATGGTGGAAAATAGGCCAAAGCACATTCAAACATAGAAAACAAGTCTTCTATCCCCCCCCTCCCCCCCCAAAAAAAAAAGAAAAGAAAAGAAAAGAAAAGAAAAGATGGCATATTATATTTTGACATTTTAGCTTTGAAGATGTTTTCCTATGCAATGTGATCTCATGGTATATCAAAAAAATAAATAAATTGATTTTTTTAGCAAAAAGTGCTTCACTGAGAAATTTTAATTGCAAAAAAAAAAGAAAAAAAAAGGTAGTTCATGGTCTTGTTTTTCAAATCACTCCGAGAAATGAGACCTATTCCTCAACTTATTCACTTCACAGAATTGTATTAATTTTCAATTCTTCATCCATTTAGTTTAAGCATTAGGATCCCAATCCCAACCATTGAATTTGGCTTCACATATTGCATAATGGTCAAGTATGAGATTTTTAAAATTTTTGAAAAATTCAGAAAAGTTTGCTCCATTTCTTCCAAAATTGTTATCCTCTATCCTAGATGGCTTTGTATAAGCTTTTTGGTTTTGTTGGGACTGTATTTCTAGTTTTAAAACAAAATTTTTAAGTAAGAAGGCAACAAGACTAACAACACAAATGAGTTGGGATTTAGAATTGTTGGAACAATCTTCTCAGGTACAATAAATAAATTGAAACTAAATCAAACAAATAAAATAAATAACGACAAAATTTATTTTACCGAACCAAATGAAAAATAAAAAGATCAAGTCAAGTGTGTGATACTGTCTAAGACAGATTCGCCTCTACGGTGCTTACGACTAATGGCTATCTCCCAGATACAATGATCTTCACAAATTGTAGTAGCACTCCAAACAATTTGTTCTATGAACAAAAACCTTGTGTTCTATACTCTCTTTAATATTCCTAAAATAAAATGATGAATATATGCAATAGAGTAAAAATTGGAGAGCAAAAATGAATTTTTCAAGACTAAAAGATTGTCGAAAATGGTTGTATTTATAGGCAAAAAAGAGAGACCAACAAGTTTGATTTTTAACTTGAACAGTGCAAAAATCGATGATTCAGCTTTTGAATTTTAAACAGATGTAGTAGCAGCTTGAACAGATATTACACTAGCCTCAACTCAGAATCGGGCGCTTTTTAACACTGCTTGAAACAATTTGAACTATCGAATTGGATTGGAGAGGTACCAAATGGATGAATATTTAAATTCAAATTTGGCACAAAATTTGAATTAATTTCAAGAATTTTGAAAGTTCAAATAAATTTTCTTCCAAAAATTAATATTAGAATCACCCATAACCCAAACCCACGCCTGCTCGACTCGTCGACGGCTGGCAACAAGACGCGTCAAGGTGGTGGTTTGAGCCAAGGTTCCATTTGTCCATAACTCTTCCTTTTACAAACTTGGGGTGCCCATTGGGGCCCAACCTAAGTGTTGTAATCTAGAGCTTATATACATATACAAGCTCTCTTAAAGTTTCAATGTGGGACAACCCATTTCAGAGAAACCTACATTTAAATCTTTAAATGTCTTATTCCACGAACCCTAAAATGTCATCAAGTTCCCATTCACTCATAAATGGTTTTGATGAACTGCTTTATCGTGTGACTTACCATGCGGTAAGGAACACATCACCTCTTCGACTCACCCAAAAAAACGTTTGTTCACTCAATTTTGGGCTCAAAGATGGCCCAAAATAAGCCTTATAAAACCAAATATTCCAACAATCCCTACATGAATAGAATTTGACTGAGAGAAAATGCAATAACATAATCTAATTACAGAGAATACTAAATTGGAAATATTCTGCAAAGGATAGGTAGCTTTTGACTTTGAATCTTTCCTTCAGAGACACTATCGATTCATCGCTAACCAAAGGAACATGATGTCTTGAACTGCTCAAATTGCTTGTGTAAACCAAGACAATAGAACTCACACAAGATATCCCCGCATACGCTTTAGTTCTCACTATTGTGTTCATTTTGGCCCCGAACAACATGGTCTTTCATGAGTGCTTTAGAGAATTGTAGCCCTTCACAAATCTCATAGAACCTACCCATTCACACTCATATAGGTGATTCTTATGAAGAGTATCTTGCCATACTCCACTAGGTTTACCTATAGATAAGAATCATTAAAATTTTACTTAACCTAAAACACTGCAGACATCACTATTTCATCATAGAAATGGGTAGGAGTTTGACTCCCTAGTGATCCTTCTGAGTCATACATAACTCGGTTGTCCCTTTGAACCTAGATCTTGGGATCTCCAGTCAACTAGGTTAGGTTGCCGTTGTGGTAACTCTTATTTAATAGGCTTAAGTCCCATTCCCCTCGATGAATTCTCAACTAACTCTCTTGCTAATCCTTTGGTTAGTGGATCCGCTATGTTGTCTTTAGATTTCACATATTCAATGGAAATAATTCAATTAGAGAGTAGTTGTCTTACGATGTTATGTCGACGGTGAATGTGTCGGATTTGCCGTTATACATATGACTCTGTGCTCTACCTATTGCTGATTGATTATCACAATGTATGCAAATAGTAGGCACCGGTTTTGGCCACATCGAAATATCTTCAAGGAAGTGGCAAAACCATTCTGCCTCTTCCCCAGCTTTATCTAAAGCGATGAATTCTAAATCCATAGCAAACCTAGCAATGCAAGTCTGTTTGGAAGATTTTCAAGATACAGTCGCACCACCAAGAGTAAAGACATACCCATTGGTGGATTTTGAGTCTCTAGTATCCGATATCTAGTTTGCATCCTAGTATCCTTCAAATCGTTGGATATCTAGTATAATTCATCAATGTTACGAGTAAATTTGAGGTATCTTAGAATCCTTATAATTGCTTTCCAATGTTCTACTCTTGGATTACTTGTATATCTACTTGATTTACTTATTGCATAAGCTATATCCCGTGAGTGTAGTTCATCAAGTACATTGCTTTCAATAATTTGGCTATACTCTAATTGAGAAATACTTTCCTGTACATTCTTAGAAAGAAACAAATTAACATCTACAGGTGTGTTAGCAAGATGATCATCATCTTTGCTAAATTTATCAAGTATTTTCTCAATGTAATAAGATTGTGACAAAGCATAACCTTATGATGTTTTGGTAATTTTCATATCAAGATATACATCAGCAATGCCCATATCCTTCATGTCAAAATGTTTATTCAACATTTTCTTAGTAGTTTTAATTATATCATTATTACTACCTATGATGAGCATATCATCCACATAAAGACATACAATGACATAACCTTTGTCCTGTTTTTAATATAAGCACATTTGTCACACTCATTAATCTTAAATCCATTTGACATCATTGCCTTGTCAAATTTCTCATGCCATTGTTTTGGCGCCTTTTTAAACCATATAATGATTTAACCAATTTACACTTTCTTTTCTTTTCTTGGAACAAAAACCTTCTTGTTGTTCCATGTAAATTTCTTTATCTAACTCACTATTTAAGAAAGTGGTTTTCACATCCATTTGATGAATTTCTAGATTGTACAAAATGCAATAGCAATTAACATTCTAATGGATGTTATTCTACTAACCGTGAGTATGTGTCAAAGTAATCAAGACCTTCTTTTTGTCTATACCCTTTGACCACAAGTCTTGCCTTGTATTTGTCAATTGATCCATTCGCTTTCATTTTTCTTTTGAAAATCCACTTGTACCCAAGAGGTTTACAACTTGGTGGTAAGTCCACTAACTCCCAAGTGTGATTTTGCAAGATGGATTCAACTTCACTATTGACAGCTTCTTTCCATAAAGGAGCTTCAGGACTGGACATAGCCTCTTTAAAAGTTAAAGGCTCATTTTCTAACAAAAATATTAGAAAATCTGGACCAAAAGATTTTGAGGTTCTAGCACATTTACTACGCCTAGGCTCCTTTTCCTCATTTTGATCTACCTCTTACTCTTGTTCTTGATCATCACTAGTAATAGCATCAAAAGATCTTTTATTAGTACTAGTCTCTTGTCCAATTTTATTTAGAAATACATGTTTAAAGAATGATGCATTCTGAGATTCAATAATAGTATTTACATGCATTTCGGAATGTTCTAATTTATGAATAAAAAACCGATATGCACTACTATGCTTGGCATAATCAATGAAAATGCAATCAATGGTCTTAGGACCTATCTTAGTCTTTTTAGAATTAGGAATAGCCACTTTAGCCAAACACCCCTACACTTTTAAGTATTTGTAGGATGAAACTCTCCCATGCCAAATTTCATAAGGTGTTTAGTTCACTTTCTTTCGGGGTACTTTATTAAGTATATAATTAGCAGAAAGTATTACTTCCCCCCACAAGTTCTGAGGTAATCCAGAACTTATTAACATGGCATTCATCATTTCTTTTAAAGTCCTATTTTTCCTTTCAACAATTCCATTTTACTGAGATGAGTAAGGAGCGGTGGTTTGATGAATGATTCCATGTTCTTTACAAAATTCACCAAAAGTTGATTCATATTCACCACCTCTATCACTTCTAAGTTTCTTAATTTTCTTACCAAGTTGATTTTCAACTTCATTCTTATATTGAATGAAAGTTTCCAAAGTTTCATCCTTGGTTCAAATTAAATAAACATAACTATATCTAGTATAGTTATTTATAAAAGTGATAAAATACTTTTTTTCCCACCTCTAGTTTGAATTGATTTAAAATCACAAATTTCACTATGAATTAATTCAAGTGGTTTCGTACTTCTTTCAATTGAATGAAAAGGCGTTTTGGATAATTTTGCTTTAACACAAATTTCACATTTATGATTTGAATCAATGTCAAATTTAGGTAAACATTCCATATTAATTAATCTACGCAAAGATCCATAATTAACATGTCCAAGTCTACCATGCCATAAATTTGAAGACTCAAGCAAGTAAGAAGAAAATTTATTTTTATTAATAACAGAGGGTACAACAGTCATTACATTCATTTTGAAAAGGCCATCAGACATGTAACATTTTTCTACATACATCCCATTTTTTGGTAAGTACAAACTTGTTACTTTCAAAAACTAGCCTAAACTCATTTTTGCTCAACAAAGATTTAGAAACAAGATTCTTGCGAATGTCCGGTACATACAACATATTGTCGAGAGTGGGTTCCTTTCCAGATGTCATCTTAAGTACAATCTTTCATTGTCCTTCAACTTTGGAAGTTGAGGAGTTGCCCATAAAAAGTTGTTCACCGTTGTCCACTGTAGAATAAGATGTGAACATCTTTTTGTCAAGATGTATATGGTGAGTAGCACCTGTCCACCCACCATTCTTTAGGATTTCCGACAAAATTTGCCTTGGAAACCACTGCAGAAAGATTTATGACATCTACACCATTGGAAATTTTATCCATTCTGGTCATTTTGGCTTTAGCAACCTTCTTACTTGATCTTCCTTTTCCTTTGCCTTTGCAAAAATGGGTTCTAAGAACTTTTCTAGCTTTTTACTATGATTCATTGGCACAATCCCAACATAAAGAGGGTTGAAGCAATGGCAATCACTATACCAAAGATCGGTTTTAACATTAGTTTGACCATTTTTGTAGCCATGAATTCTAAATTATAAAGCAAAATTATAGTTAGAATTTTATACTACGTAAAATTAAACCATAAACATGTAATTTTAAATTTCAGATAAATAAAAGAAACAAGAATTGTATCTTTTATTCTCAATTAATTTGAAAATAAAATAAAATTTTATTTAAACAAATTAATTCCACACGAAAAATTAAATTCAGAAAATAAAAGAAACAAGAATTGTAATTTTTATTTTTCTATTAATTTGAGAATAAAATAAAATTTTATTTAACCAAATTAATTCCACACAAAAATTAAATTTACGTAAAACTTCAATAATTAAAATATCGAAAAGAATTTTAATTAATGAACATTCGTAAATAATTTCTAAAAACCAAAATTAATTTTGAAAAAATTCCACAAATAAATATTCGAATTGTTAATGACACCAAAGATATTACTACTAGTTGTTAAAGAAAATAGACAAGATATTACTACTATTTGTCAAACAAAGATATAACACTATTTGTTTTTCCAACTGTAATATTATTTTGTAAAATCACATAAAATAATTTAAGAAGAAGAAGAAAGAAAGAAACAAACGAAAAATTCTATATAAATGTAATAATTGAATTTCTCTTAGGATTGTTAGAACAATTTTCTATGTATAATAAATAAATTGAAACTAAATCAAACAAATAAAATAAATAATGTACCGAATTTATTTTACCGAACCAATGAAAAATAAAAGATCAAGTCGAGTGTGTGACACTCATTCTTAAGATGATTAGCCCGCTTCAGGCTTACTAGCCTATTGTCACATCTCTCAGATATAATGATCTTCATTAAATTGTAGTTGCACTCCAAACAATTTGGTCACAAACAAAAAACTTGTGTTCTATACTCTCTTTAATATTCCTAAAATAAAATGATGAATATATACAATAGAGCGTAAATTGGAGAGCAAAAATGAATTTTTCAAGACAAAAGATCTACTGAAAATGGTCAGATTTATAGGCAAAAAAACAGACTAATAGGTCTGATTTTTGAACTTGAACAGTGCAAAAATCGACAGATTCAGCTTTTGAATTTCAAACACATGTAGAGATAGCTTGAACAGATACAACATGACAGCTAACTCAAGAATCGGCCAAGCGCTTTTTAACACTGCTTGAAACAATTTGAATCATTGAATTTGGATCGAGAGGTACAAAATTTGAATTTAATTTTGTTAAGAATTTTTGGAAAAAAAATAATATTAGAACTCACCCCATACTCCACACCCACCCACGCTAATGCCGGATGGGCGGCGGCGTGCCAAGGTTGGTGGTTTGAGCCAATGTTCTATTTGTCCATAACTCCTCATTTCTACAAACTTGGGGTGCCTCGGGGCCCAACCCAAGTGTTGTAATCTAGAGCTTATATACATACACAAGCTTCTTAAAGTTTCAATGACAACCCATTTCAAGGAAATCCACATTTAAATCTTTAAATGTCCAATTCCATGAACCTAAAATGACGCTAAGTTCTATTCACTCATAAATGGTTTTGACTTAACCGCTTCACCTTGTGACTTACCATGCGGCAAGGAATACATCACCTCTTCGGACTTACCCCAAAAAGACATTTGGGCCCACTCAATTTTGGGCTCAAAGATGGCCCAAAATAACCTTATAAAACCAAATATTCCAACAAGATAGGACAAGGCAAAGGCAAACACATTACACATGCCCCAACTATCACAAATTATGACGTTGGGAACTCTGCAAACCTTAGGCAAGCACGCCACAAAGTGCAATCGAGGTTACTAACGCCGGCCATAGGCTTTCTTCATCACCTATTGATCTCTGGGTAAGTATGTTGAAACAAAGCTCATTGCTCCTCTTATGAGCACCTACTCTTGCTTCCTATTTTTGTTAAGCCAATGTGGTAAGTTAACACAAAAGGATTCCCCATAAACACATGACCTAGAATATTAAATAACACCACCCCTCGCAGGTGCTTATTGTATATATGTATTTGGAGATGCATGTGTCATTAATGGAAGTACAATAATGTTGGATATCAATGATATGGTATTCCCATTCAATTAATGTTAACATCAATGATATGTTTGATCCCATTTTATAATGGAAGTAAATTCCATGCTAAATGGTCAGATTATTATGGGGCAGAGATGATGAAAGGAACATAAGAAATTGAACAAAAGGCATTGGTTATTGTAGGCATACCATAACACTAGTCTGAAAGCAATAACATAGAGTCGTGATAGGAGGTGAAATGTAAATGTGAATTATTTCAAGAATATATAAGAACTTTGTAAATATCATATATATATATAACACCCATTATATTTGGAAAAAAACCATATCGCAAGAGATAAAAGTCACATGAAAAGGTGAAAATTTTGATACAGAGGTTGTGCAAACAAAATGTAATAATTCCATTTTATGTTTCTTGCAAGGAATGACTGCTTAAAATTATTTTTCTCTCAAATAATAAAAGGCACATATTTAAAAATGATTAGAGATAATTTTTTTTTGTGCTTATTTTAAATGCTTTTTGTAGCCTTACCTAATAATTTTATTGTGAATAAGATAATTACAAACTTTGCCTTACCAAAGACAAACACATCTTTATGCGAAAAGCATTTTCATTTACTAAAACAAAATGTGATTTGTTCATATGTTTATAATTGTTCAATGAAGCTGATTTTTTTTTTGTATAAATAACCTTTATTGCAGACCTACGCCGGATATAAGTTCGATTATCCGTGGGCCTCGATTAAAATTCACAAGAAGAGTATGGAGAGGAATGGAATGATGAGTTCCATGGAAGAGCTTATTCCTTTTTATATTCATCTCATTGAGAGATATATCCAATAAAGTCTAAGTTGTCAAAGAAATTAAAAAATAAAATAAAAATAAATGGTTAACATTCCTTGTTCAAACTAAAGTTAATACTGATAAAATTTCACAATATTAATGTTAACTCTGGATAGTGAAATTCTACCACCACTATCATGGCTACCACAATTATCACATAATTTTTTTTTCATGTCAATTTTTTAATGATTTTAAATATAAAAATTAAATAGTTTTCAAACTTCAATCTCATCAATTAGATTAAAATAAAATTAAGTCCCTATACAAGATGTTGGAGTTTAAAATGTCACTATTCAAATATAAAAACAGTTTCAATAACCTTGAATACAATATAGCCCCACAACCATTACTAACCATCACAATAATCAAAGCACTTTTAATTTTTCATATCAAATTTGTTATGATTTTAAATACAAAAAGCAAATAAACAACACCCCAAAATTGACAAAAAATAAAATAAAAATCGGTGCTTTCCAAAAATCATAAAATTAATTATGAAGGTTCCTAACATATATTTAAATGCATATGAAGTTGATTGAAAAATTCAAAATCTATTGGTTATATAAAAATAAAAAAGTCTCTATATAATGAAATTTCAACTTTGTTCAAATATAAAGAATGCTTTCACTAACTTCTTCAATACAATGACACCAACCATTACCACTTAATTTTAATAGTGATCACAATACTTTCAATTTTTCCTTGGGCTTCAAATAAGGATTTGGGATAAATGTTACGACTTGCCCAAAACGCTTGATTGTTTTTGGGCTTCAAGGTTAATTCAAAATTTCCAACGCATATTAACGAGGTTTGATCCACTTGACCACTCCAGCCAGAAGTATGCAACGCTTTTACCCATCAAGCGCCACTTTTTGTGCCCTCATTAATATTAAGGACGATATATTATTTATACCTTATAAATATACATAAGACGCATACACTGCTGCTTTGGATAATTGATTAGCTTTTGGAATTTTGTTTTTTAAAAAATCTTAAAATCAAAACTACAAATCTACCATTTATTTTTTACTCTAATTTATTTTTATAAATCTCAAAACAAACTCTCAACTATTAGTTTCTCAAAACCTAAAAAGTTTGTTCATCATCGGCCAACTATCTATCTACCTTCGCGTAAACACCTTTTATTACCTTAAATCAGGAGACTTTCTATACGCTAGCACCATATTATTCGAGTTTGTCTGAATATCACAAACATATTTTCTCTTTACAGAATGTTGGTAGGCCTCAAGAAAAAAACATATAATTTTCTTCTGTGATGATTGTGATTGTGATTGTGATTGGTTTGGTTTTTCCTCGCCAAAATGTTATGAGTTATTTTTTGTTCTTTTGTTTTTAGAACTATTGCTTTGGTTATTAATACTAGATGCTAGATGTGTCTACCTTTATTGTTGCCCCTTTGTGCGTTGCTTTGTTTAGTCTACCAATTTATTTATTATTTTTTGACATCAATAAAGTGAACAATAAAATATATAAATAAATTTATATAAAATATTCTAAAATTAATGAATGACTTGATTTACAAGATTTTCTTTTATTGTTTAACTTTTTTACTATTTGATATTTTCAAAAACTAAGAAACAATAATGTTAAGATTCATCATATTACATATTGTTATCACAAGTATTATATTTATCATTTTATTTATTGAACAAACATATTGTTGTAATGATGAGTTTTAGAGATAAAAAAAAGGAAATTAGAATCTTAATTCTTTAAATTGGTTTAATTGGTGATTGTTCTTTGTCGAATTTTTTCTCTGCCATTAAATGTGTTAGGTTGTTTTCGATGAGGTTAGAAACATTGCTTTTTTAATCAAAAAGCCATTATGTTCTAGAGAATATGTTATGCTGTTACTTCATAATTAGAGAAGATAATTCTAAAGAAATTCTTTTAATAAGTAAAACTTGGCATCTTATTAGATAAGTAGAATAAAAAAATATAAAAATAATAAACAAAGATTTAATATTTTATTTTTGTTATTTTGTTTTTTTACAATGACATCTATACTCAAATTTTATGTCATGACAATCTCAAAAAATCTTACCTTACTTTTTATATTTTGTTCTCAATTTTTAGATTTGTTGGTGTTAGAATGGAGAATGGTGGACATGAGGGTTGTAGCAAAGATATGGGAGAGTTGACCCAAAAAGATAAAACAACCATGTGTCTTGGCACATGGAAATTCATTAAGAGGAAGTGGCATATCAATTCTATAATGAATATGGAAGGAAGTTATGGGGTTTTGGCATTAGAAGAGATTACCATAGCAAAGAGTAGAAAAGATGGTGCTAAGTGATTAACAAGCAGTTTGTTTGTTGTAAAGAGGAGAAAAAGAAAAGATAAAATGGTACATGGATTTAGCAAATCATCCTAAACATGAGACAAGAACAAAGTGCAATGCATTTATGTATGTATCTTTGGATCGAGACTTGTCTTAAGTGGATAGTGAAAAAAGTTTGATGACAAACCACATGACCATCATACACATCTTCGCCTTAGTGCATACATTTGGATATCATCTCGAAAGAAGTTATGTCGGGGCTCGAGCTTTGGATATTGATATAAGCGGTAATACTTGAGTATCTCTCTTTAAAGCGTACATGATCTCATTAGTGCCTTAAGCAGGAAAAAAAGAAAATTTGGGATTCATGAGAAGACCAAAAAAGCTACTAAATGGAAAAAAAAAGCGTGAGAATTTGCAATCACGGAGAAAATTTGAGGGTTTATTAAGATATTTTCGATGACTGATGGTGAAAATCCATATTTTACTATCTTGATTCAATTGGATGTGGATGAGATGATTACTAATATTTTTTAGGTGACCATGAGATGATTCTGATTATGAACTTTTGAGTGATGCCATATCATTGACCACGACATTTCGCACAAATAAGAATTATCGCCACTGGCTTTATTTCTTGGTTTTAACACGGCTAGAAAAACCCGATGATTTTTGATGCGTCATTATTATATGATAAAACTCTGACTTCATTTGGTGGTTATTTGAAACCTTATTGCATCTGATATCGGGAAAAAAGCCTGCTAGTT